>JAJIYU010000270.1:0-60368 GCA_030144865.1 Tinospora cordifolia | reverse complement strand
GTATAATGCTATTGATGTGTAGGGGAGATCCACTGGGCTTTCGAGCTCACCCCATTTTTATTTTACAGGTACTCATGAGCCCAACGCTCAGTGAGGATGCAGACCAGAGACCGGAGAATGTATAGAGAGAGAGAGAGTGATATTTTTGGTTTAACCGTCTCTTTATTTTTGTACAGTTTTTAGATGTATGTTTGAACTTGGGCCAGAGGGCCATGTATCATATTTTTTTATATGTATATGCAGGACTGTTTTTACCATTTTGAACACTATTTTATCTTGATTGATAAACTGATGATTTTTAGTTATGGTATTGCTAAACAATGTTCAATGATTTTCAAAGATTTGATCCGAAAAGTGCTTCCGCTACTATTATCTTGATTTCCAGTATAAACATGATTTTGAACATCTGGTGAATTTGATTTGAAACCAATTGCTTAGTGAAGCATGATTAAAATGAATATTTGGAATCAAAGAAATGATTTAAACCTCGTGTATAGAGGTAGGAAGATAGACTGACGACATCTGTCGCACGCCCGGGGCCTCGGCAGACCACGCGCCGAGCTTGGAGCTGCTCGACGCCCGACGACGGGGCCTCAGATTGACAGATATGACGTCCGGTCCGGGGGTCGGGGTGTGACACTCTGAGCTCGAGTGTCCCATACCACCCTTGCCCATCGACATAGGCTTCTACTCAAAGATCTCACAACACCCAAGAAATTTTGCCAATGCCTTTATAAGTAAGGCTTCCCAAGCCCCGCTATACTTGAATGTCCCATACTAGCCAAACATAGGGAAACAAGCTCTTCAAAAGTTGTCAATCATTCACCACACATGGCCCATCATTCTTTGAGTCTAGGATTCTTCCTATCCTCTCGAATTTCTTTGCATCCCATACCACATAGAAACCAGAGATACAGGATTTTCCCGATCTTGTGTTTTGACCAATCAAGTGTTTCATTTTCACATTTTCAGTTTCAAACCTATGTTCTAAAGGTTTTTATCCAAGATCCACTATGCCACCCTTGCATACACCTAACTCTCTACCTAAGGTCTTTTTCCTAGAACAAAGGTTTCAATTTCCTGGTTGAAAGGTTCTTCCATCAAATCAACAACCCACATCTAGTTTTGATACCACCTATGGTAGTACCTTTGTACTCTAATACGTTCTTTGCCCTTAAACATCACATCTTAGTTTGCTTGTAGAAAATAAGTGTGTTTTCTACTCTAGCTATTAGTATGAGCAAGTGGGACAACTTGTCATTGGGCGGTGAAACCAAAGTCTGCTTAGCTATCGACCTTCTAGAATGGGATCACCCATCTCCCTTTTAATGTTTAGCTTTACTCTAGACAAAACTTACTCACTATCAACTCAAGTTGTAATCTTTGTATCCAAACAAAACATTTGAAAACATATATCTTTTTTTAAAAAACATCCTTTCAAAATGATTTTAAATTTCAAAATAGGAAATAGGACATTCTAAGTTAACTTGAGTAAAAGTGTTATCAGATGAGTCAACTCTTTCTAATTCTTGCCCAATACATTTACTCACTGAGCTTTAATACCACGTTTGTAACACCCCGCCTCCCATCCCTGGGCCCACGTCATCCAACAATATTTTTTCCCTTTCCTTAGGTTGCTCAAGATGCAGGCCTGTGTGTCATCAATCAATTTAAAATTCAAAGGTTACATAGTTTTTGTGTTTATTACAACGAAAATAACTTCAAAGCTTAAGTAAAGTAAATTAGGCCAACATGCCTTACAATTTAATAAAATTTGTAAAGAAATAGTCTAGGTGACTTCCATGTACTCTCGATTTATGAATTCCCTAAAAGATTAGAAAAGGAGGGATTGAGCTAAAAACCAAGTGAATCATTCTAAATATTTAAATCATTATTTCAACAAATAAGACATACATGTCAAGCATTTTCAAATGTTATATGATTCAAACAGTTTATTATTCACAGTTGTATTTAAGATTGAAAGGGGTTCACCCTCTGTGTTTTGGGTCTAGGAAGAGAGATCCCTCTAAAAATTCAAACCCTTACTAGTGAAGTGGGATCACTCTAGAAGCTCAGTTCACTCTGGGGTCAATCTTGATGCCCAATTCTAAATGAAAGGTCTGGTATGCTGGGTCTAGGGTTGGAGCATACACGAAGGAATTCTTTTTCGTGCCGGTATGTGGTTAGAATCTTCATTAATCTTTTGTTAGGTTTAGAGCATAGGTTTCATGTATGTAAACTAGATATAAACATAAATTAAACATGTAAGCATGGTAACATCGTAGCATGGAACATAACATCATAGATCATGCATCTTTATTCATGTAAGCCTAAGCATGCATATTCTACATGACATGTATAATGGTGGATCATAGATATTCAAAGCATAACACACATGCAAGCCTTATTTAAATCGAAATAATAAATTAAAACTAGAAATCATCTCCACCTCGACACGCTTAGTCTGTTAATCTTGAAAATCCAAGGTTTTTAATTCCTTCAACCTTGAAATTCAAGACTAGTAGGTCATTACCGTATTTCTAACATTCTTGAATCGTAAACTAATATACCCTTACCCTATAGGGTTCATATTGGTGAAAGAAATCACCCTAGATATGCCTAAACATGGTCTCAGGTCTGTGTATAGCGATAGGGAAAACCATTACCGCAATAACCAGTGTGCACGGATTAAAAAATTGATTTGTAGTTGCATTACTGCGATAGGCTACCGTGGTAATCAGGTTTATGGGTGCATCATCACAGTAACCAGGGAGCAATTTTTCTGGGTTTTTGTTCTACTACCATGGTAGTCTATCGCACTACCTTGGTAATCTGCATGTGACTGGTTTCTTGGGTTGGTTTTTCATCTTTCCTATCTCCCTTACAGCCATGACACCCTACTAGTTCAACTTCTAAGTTATGAAACATGAAATTGAGATTAAGATAGGGGGTTTATACCTCTATTGAACCTTCAAACCTCTCTGGTTGATCAACACTCTTGCTAAGCACAGGATTTGTAATGCAAACTCTGTTTCTCTCCTTCCCACAACTTTGTTGGCTGTTTAGAATAGCTAGGGATGAAAAGGGATGCTTAGATAGTACTAGAAGGGCAAAAAGAGAACTAATTCGTTCTTGCTGGGATTAGGAGAATGGGTGCCCAAGCCTTGGTTTATAAAGAGTTCAATGTGACATGGTTTAGAAGGTTTGGGTTGGTCACATGGTGGAAACCTTTCTAAAACTCTGTATTTCTTGTTTCCCACACACCATATAATAGTAAGTTTGTGTTTTAGAAGTTGTTAATATGTTTAGAGGCTTCCCATAGTGAATTGACAACTTTCCAAACTCTATTTACACATTCTCTCATCGCATTAACGCGGTAGGCTACTACGGTAGTCTAAATCTATTTCTAATTTAGTTTTTGGGCTTTTCAACGCATTAATGTTGTAGTTTTTTTCCATTATTGGGGTAACCAATTGGGAAGTTCCTATTTTTGACTTTCTAGACATTCTTGGTGCACTACTGCGGTAGTTCTTCTCATTACCATAGTAGTTAGAGCATTTTCAGTGTGAATTCTTCGTGTTTTGTTCTAACTTGTCGATCTTTTGTGCAACGAGTTACACAACTTTAATAACACAAATTCATGGATTTTCCCAAAATTTATTGCACTCAAATTATTTTATTGAATTTTATTTATCGAATTCTTGAACAAATTGTTGTATTACATATATACTTTCCATAGTGATGCCTGTAACAATGTAGACATTATCAGTTGCAAAGTATTGTGAAAGCCTTCTAACAATGGTTTCCAACCAGTGCCAGAAGTCTTTTGTGCACATGTTAAGTGTCTAGATAGATTGCATAAAGGTATTAATGAAATAAGACAAAATCTTGCAATGAGTGCTACACCAAATTTCATGCTGCTCTATAAATACACACATGATATAGCGCCACATATAATGAGTAATGAGAAATTCACATTGGGCCCCGATAGAATAATTTGTGTCATCTAAAATTGCCTTAATTGGATTAGTAACATCATTAGGAGAAGCAATAAAGATTTTGAATCCAAAAATGAGGATTGAAAATTTTTGAATGGAAAGTGTGCGTAAAACAAGTATTCATGTAATAATGTGGAATGTGGTAGAAATGTACATGCAATTGTGTGGAATGTGCTCAAAATGTACATGCAATAGTGTGGGCACAAAACTTGTGCCAAAATGTTGCACAAATGTAAGGATGAGAGTACATGGTAGGCATTTTAGGAAAATACACTAATGAAAAGAGTTGGCGAGCAATGAAAATAATTAAAGAGAAAAAGATAGAGATTTAGGTGTTTGATTAACAGTCTGCAACTCGGTTAATGGTGCCAAAATTACAACATCTAGGGAAAGAAAACCAACAAAGAAATTAGCGATTAAAGAAAAGAAAAGAAATAGAAAGTTGCATGGGGACAACTTCAAAATGTGAGCATCAAGCAAACAAGAGCATTAGAGGCACCAACGCCACCGATAGTGTAGATAAAAAGGAAGTCTCCTTTCTCAAAAGAAAGGAAATAATTGCACCTTATAACATTAGGGAGACAAATCATATGAAGTTAAACCAAAATTAGCTATAAATAACATACAAAAGTAATAAATTGGTATATCTTTTTTATCCAAATCAATGTAAATACATGTAAAAAAATTATTTTTATTATGATGTTAATTTGTTAAAATTTTATATATAAATAAATAAATAAAATAAGGAAAAAAGGTAAAAATATGCCCAGGACAAAACACCAAATGTAATGCTTTTCTTAACAAAAAGTTACTTTATTAATATCATGTTTACAAATACTTTTACCTACAAAGATGATAGAAAGCTTTCATCAATTTTTGTTAGAACAGAGTTTTAGAAAATGTGTTTGAATAGGAACAAATGAATAGTTCCACATAGAAAAAATAAAAAAAATTTATTACAAATAAAAGAAAACTAATAAGAGGTTTTCTTAGATGGAAGAAAAAGGGATAGTGGGCCTAGGACCCATAAATAATTAAAAATATAATTATAAATGAATAAAAGACAAGGGCTTTGGGCCTTGGTCTTTGACACAATCAACCCATATTTTTGTTAAAATTAAGGAAATTACATAAAATGTCATGTTTTTTAAAGTATTATCAAAATTATTTTTACTTTTTTTAAAACTTTTAGTTATGTCATTTAAAAAAATATTATCACTTTTACCGAGCTCCAAATCTTCGAATCTCGCCAAGCAAACTAGATCTCGCTCCCACCATCATTGCCACTGATATCTTTGTGCTGCTCACTACAGATCTCACAGCAACTATCGGTGAAGAAGAGTTCAGTTCATCCCTTTTTGGCGACGGTGAGCAACCCAGATCTTGCATCTCCTTTTGTGAATGAACAAGGACTGTGGCGACAAATTTGACAACGGTGAGCAAAGATTTCTCTGTTGCAGAATCATTGTTGTTGATCAAAGAATACGATTCCGAAGAGCTACCCAACTACGATCCCCTTTTCCGATTTTGCGAAGATTTTGGATCGTTGGTTCTTGCAGGGGCAAAAACGAACATGAACAAGATGAGGAACAGTGACAAACAGTACCGATGAACAGTGATGAACAAGGATGATGGATAGTAAATATGAACAATAACGATGAACAGTACTAATGAATGAAAGTTGTATATTTTTGTATATTTCTAAATATTTGTATATATTTGTATATATTGTATGCATATTACGAAAAATATAAAGAGAATATATCAAAATATACCAAAATATGCTTCTGAATTTAGTATACATATTACTAATATGCTTTGCATATTTGAATATATTTCAGTATATTTGTATATATTGTATGCATATTACAAAAAAAAAAAATAAACAGAATATATCAAAATATACCAGAATTTTTTATCTGGATATATTATGTGTTAAAGTATATTTGCATCACACTATGCAATTCACTTTTGCAGGAAATAAGTTTTCTGCATATTTTTGGTATATTTGTTGTATACAGGTTATATATTTGTCATATATTTCTTGCATATTATGTGTATACATTATATTTCCTAAACATTAAGTAATTCACTCCTACCAGATATTAGTTTTTTTGTATATTTTTTTTATATATTTGTTGTATACAGATGTATATTTTTGATATATTTCTTGTATATTATGTGTATACATTATGTTTCTCTGATTATTGTGCAATTCACATCTGCATGAAATTAGCTTTTTTATATACTTTCTATATACTTATTGTATACAGATGTATATTTGTGATATATTTTTTATATATTTGTTGTATACAGGTTTTATATTTATCGTATACTTCTTGTATATCATGTGTATACATTATGTTTCCTAAACATTAAGTAACTCACTCCTGCAGGAGATTAGTTTTTCTATATATTTTCTATATATTTGTTGTCTATATATATATATATATATTTCTAGTATATTTCTTGTATATTATATACATATAGTCTGTTTCTCTAATTATTGTGCAATTCATATCTGCATGAAATTAGTTTTTCTATATATTTTTATATATTTGTTGTACACAGATGTAGATTTGTGCTATATTTCTTATATTTTATGTGTATACAATTTGTTTTCAGATCATTGTGCAATTCAACTCTATAGAAAATTTTAGTTCATTTGACAGGTGATAATGGATGAGACACTAATTTTAGTTCATCACTGTGGGTTATAGGTCAATTCAAACAAATATGAAAATTTTAAGGTGGATGGTGTGCTCGTATCACTCAACACAACTTTCATGATGTTGAAAGGAATTTTCACTAATAAACTAAAAGTAGATTTACAAAAAATATAAACAAAATATACCAAAATATCCCAAAATATAACAGAATGTATTGTTGAATTTTGTATACATATTACTAATATGCTCTGTATATTTTAGTATATTTGTATATATTTTTGTATATTGTTTGCATATTACAAAAAATATAAACAGAATATATCAAAACATACCAAAATATACCAAAATACGCTTCTGAATTTAGTGTACATATTACTAATATGTTGTGTATATTTTAGTATATTTGTGTACATTTGTATATATTTTTGTATATTATATATTTCAAAATATACTAGAATATGTTCAAAAGGTGGCATCAGGACTGAAGAAACAACTGCCAAGGAGAATAGAGAGAAACAGAATGAGAGAGTGTGTATCAAGGAAGCGCAATAAAAAATAAAATTTGATCGCTAATTTTATGGGACTTTTTCGCTTTCCAATTTCTAACATTTTTGTAATTAAAAATTGGATATTTGTATAATACTAAAATATATGGTATTTTTATAATATATTTTTAAATATTGTATAGATACAAATTTTTTCCTTTTAAAATTTTCTATTTGATATCCAACCAAAATTAATTGCTATTAACTTTCTTAGGACAATTTTTTGGATAATTTTTAATAGTTAATAATTGGTAGTTGTTTGAAAAATGATGACTTTTTAGATTACACCTTTTATTTTTTATAAATAAAAGTTTTATTGATAGTAAAAAAATGTTTTTTTTTTTGAAAAATAAGAACAATTCCATAAAAATCGACAAATTCTAGTTTGCCTGAAATCAAATCATAGTGCTATGACTCGATTTAAAAATAGTCATATCTTAGGAGACAGATCCCGTCGTCTTCAAGCACGCGTGGAAGGGTCAAATTATGTCTTATGACATTGCCATTTCGTAGCTTTTGTTATCGGTTTTGATTTATTCTATTTTCTTATTAGTTTTACATTTTGTTGTTATTAGTTCTTTGATTTTTTTATTATTAGATTTCTAACAATCTAAGATAGAAATTTGAATTCCATATAAATGATAGATTTTTGAGTTACTATATACTCTGTATAATTTTGTCATTTATAATTAAGTGTTGATGAGCTATTATAATTGGTTGACAAATTCTGCAACCATGGCTATTCAAACCACCACTAGTATTACCAATCCAAAGGATGAGAGACCCAAAAAGTTCAAGGGGCTGGATTTTAAAAGATGGCAACAAAAAATGATTTTCTGGCTAACTACTGTGAATCTAGCAAATATAATCAGAGAAGTTCCAAAAATAGATAAAGATCCAGTGTCAAAAGAAACTTTTATGACTATTGAAGTCTAGAAACAATCTGATTTTCTATGTAAGAATTATATTTTGAATAGATTGGATGGTATTCTCTACGATGTATATTCAGGAGGTAAGACTGCAAATGACATTTGGGATTTGCTTGAGAAGAAATACATAACTGAAGATGCTGGAGCAAAGAAGTTTGTGGTTGGCAAATTTCTCAAGTATTCAATGATTGATTCTAAATCTATCATCAAACAAGTAGAGGAACTTCAAGTGTTGACTCATGAACTGCATGCAGAAGGATGCACAGTGAATGAACATTTCCAAATTGGTGCCATCATAGAGAAACGGTCACCATCTTGGAAAGATTTTAAGGTATATCTCAAGCATAAACATAGATGTCTATTGAAGATCTGATTTTGAGGCTTCAAGTTGAAGAAGATCACAGGAAAGGAAACAAAACTGAAGTTCATGTGGTTAAAGCAAAGGCAAACGTGGTTGAGGAGCAATTAAAGAAGACTAAATGTAACACCCTAATTCTCGTATTGTTTCAATTTTTGGATATAACCATTGTTTTAACAGTGGACTTAACCATGCAGGTGGATTGGGCTGGTATTACTTTACAAGTGACTCACACTTGACATTCTATTTCAATTATCTTATGCTTTGTTGCAATTCAAGAGTACTTAACTCAATTTTAGGAATCAAATCAAATATGACAATAATACAAGAGATAAAAGAAATTCATAAACTTTATTAATTTAAATAAAGTGGAGTACATAACTTAATCTTAAAATAAAACTATTATAGCAGAATATTCAAAACTTAGGCTACATCCCTTACATTCAAATATAGAGACTTTCTATAAAAAAGAAACTATTACAATTTGCAACATCTTCATGCATGTTCAATTTCTTGAAAATAAGAGAGGAAGGGTGAGCACATAACCCAGTGGATCATTTTTAAACAACCAATTTTTTAATTTAGACGAAACACACATCCATAATTCATACACTTACATACATTAGGTGTTTCAAGCAACATTTTGTATATAGTTGTGATTTAGACCAAAGGGTTTTCAAAAGCCCTTGATGTTCTCAACAAAATACCTCCTTGGAGTGAAAAAGAAATTTCTTAGCTAATTTCATTGGACTTAGGGCCTAACCCATATTCCAAATATTTTAGGACATCACCCATGTGAACTAATCACATATAAAGAACATCTATAATAACCTACATGTTCATTGTAATGGTACATTATTATTAATCATCATCATTTCATAATTAATTTTATATTCAAGAACCATAAAATAGGAGAAATAAATTTCAGATTATAAACAATCTAAAAAATCAAAGCATGAATCACTCAAAAACATGCACCAAACATTGAAATAAACGTAAACATGGTACTAGGCATGGCATGGATTCATGAATGCTTCATGTACTAAACTAAAATTGAAATCATAAATTAAATTTCTGAAATTGAAACATGAATGATTGCTGAAAATTAAATATGCAATGAACGTGGTAGTAATCTAAAGAAGAAAAGAGGAGGTTTTAGAAGTTACTTCCACCTTAATTGCAAGTTTGATGGAAATCCAGCAGAGGTTCCTTTCTTCAACACTTCTAGCACTTCAAGATTACTCAAGAACACTCAATCAAACACTCAAACACTCAATAATGCCTCAAGATCACTCAAGAATACAAGGGTTGTCAAGAAGAAGGCTAGAACAAGCTAAGAGAGAAGTGTCAACTCTTTACTTTGGGATGAAGAATAAGTGTGCACTAGGGGATCTGTATAGATTTTCAAGAGCACAACGGGGGCCACGATTTGACATCTTTAATTAGGGTTTTCTCACATATGACGGCTAGAGTTGTTGCTCATAATACACACATAGAGGACGGCTATGGTTTTGTTAAGGATATGATGGTAATCTCTTCACATGGAGCCAAGATTTGATCATTTTGGGTTTTGGAAACTTTCTGATTCTTGGTTTTTGGTTCTTCTTTGTGTGTGTGATGGCTAGGGCTTTATGGTTCATCATTTAGACACTTCTAAATTAGGGTTGCTCACATGTGTGCACACACACGCACATGGATCGATTTTGCATAATAAAGCATGGTGCGCATGATCAAAGTGTGGTGTAAATGAGATCATTCTTCATGGTTTCTCATAGGTGTGGTATGCTTGATTATTTGCATGGTATATGGAATCATTCTATATGATCCCAAATAAAGGAAACATCCCATAAAGGTTGGATAGGGTAAGGGTGTACATGATCATGGTGTTCCACCAATGTGGTTTGCTCATGTTTAGGGGTGGCCATGAATTTATGGGTCTACATGAATTTAATAAAAAATCATATCTCATTATTTACCAAGAATTAAGGACTTTATTATATGTCTTTGTGTTCATAATAAGATAATGCACATTTTCAAATTATTATTTGGCTAGGATGACCCTCATTTCATTTACTTTCCTAATTTAGACTTCACTGAAGGGTATTAAGCAAATGAAACCCAAATTTTGGCCAATCAAGCTGATTTTTGGATATGTTTCCTAGTTGGTCAAAAGATCCACTAAATGGTGTTTGGATTTGCTAAATTTATCCCTAAAATAGACCTGTTTTCATTTCTTACCCAAATTCAAATAAATGCAATTGAATTGTTTCATTTTATTCAGTACCAAATTACAGTGTATTACACTAAGTTTTAGAAGAATAAAGTTAAGAAAGAGGAAAAGAAACCAAGAAACCAGTTATCACCAAATGGAAAGAACTTCAAAAGAATCAAGGGAAGTTGTTGGGTGTGTGGAAAACTTGGGCACAAGGCATAAGACTGTTGCCATAAGAAGGATCAAAATTTAGGACAAAATAACAATCAAGCAAATTTTGCTGATATAGATGAAAATCTTGTTGTTGTTGTGTCTGAAATTAATATTGTTTATGATCTTAAGGGCTGGTGGATAGATATTGGTGCTACAAGGCATATTTGTAGTGACAAAAATCTATTTTTTGAATACAATCCAACTAATGGTGATGAAATGTTGTATATGGGAATTTCTTCTTCTTCTTCTTTTGCAGTTCAAGGAAAAGGAATTGTTATGCTGAAATTTACTTCTAAAAAATTCATAAAATTAGCTAATATGTTACATGTACCCGACATTAGGAAAAATATGGTTGCTGGCCCTTTCCTTAGTAAGAAAGGATTTAAACTTGTATTTGAATCAGATAAATTTGTACTCACAAAGAGTGGCATGTATGTTGGGAAAGAGTACTTAGCTGATGGTTTATTCAAACTGAAGGTAATGGTTATCAATGATAATAATAATAATAATAATAATAATAATAATAATAATAATAATAATAATAATAATTACAAGAAATTGATGATATAACAATGTCAATTCGACAACGAACATCAACGACCGTTGTAAAAGAAGGCATAAAATAACATTCATAAAATGTCTGTTGTCAAAGCGCTTATGTAAAAGGTGTACAACAATGTTCACCATGGGAACGTTGTTGAAAAGGCCACTACAACGAGCAGACGAACGTTGTTCTATGTTATTACAACAATCGTAGTTGCTCGTTGTCAAATGACACCTTCTACAATGTTTGTTCGTTTACCGTTGTCAAAAGAAATTAAGTTATTACAACATTCATTCGTAAATGTTGTCTATAGCCGCCTATAAAAACGTTTATTCGACCGTTGTGAACGTATTACGTTATAATATAATGCGTAAATAATGGTATAACCCGTGAATGGCGGTATAATGTAGGCATAATGATCAAATAATGTACGCATAAAGTGGTAGGGATAACGATAGAATAATGCGTGGATAATGGTATGACCCATGAATGGCGGTATAATGTAGGCATAATGATTGAATAATGTAGGTATAACGCTAGAATAATGCACGTATAAAAGTGTAGGGATATCGATCGAATGTTGAGTGAATGATATATATGGTGTATATAACACGTGAAATGTGGTATAATGTAGGAATAAATATTGAATATATATGTATAAAATTCTAGCGATAACGATCGAATAATAGGTGAATAATGGTACAAATAACCCATAAAATGTTGTATAATGTAGGGATAAAGATCGAATAATGCCCGTATAAAAATCTAGCGATAACGATCGAATAATGCATGAATAATTGTATATATAACTCGTGAAATGTGGTATAATGTAGGGATAAAAATCAAATAATGTCTGTATAAATATATAGCAGTAACAATGGAATAATGCACGTATAAAAATTGTTCTATTAGTCAATATATTTTACAAAATTATATGTGCGCATTATTTGTTTATCCTTGCATTATTATGAAATTATTCTCACATTATACCGCTATTCAGACGCATTATACATAAATTATTCGTTTGTTATCCTTGCATTAATCAGTCATAAATAAGGTACATATTTTATGTATATATATGTGTGTGTGTGTGTGTGTGTGTGTGTGTGTGTGTGTGTGTGTGTGTGCATTATTCGTTTGTTCCCGCATTATTATGAAATTATTTTCACATTATACCGTTGTTCAGACGCATTATACATGAATTATTCGTTTGTTATACTTGCATTAGTTAGTCATAAATAAGGTACATATTTTGCGTATATATATATGTATATATATATATGTGTGTGTGTGTGTGTGTGTGCGCACACATTATTCGTTTGTCCCCGCATTATTATAAAATTATTCTCACATTATACAACTATTGATGCAAATTATTCATGAATTATTCTTTTGTTATACACGCATTATTCAATCAAAAGTAAAGTACATATATTTTATATATATATATATATATATATGCGCGCATTATTCGTATCACTTAAAAATAAAAAATTCCATAGTGCCAAATATATATACAATCCATCAAAAAATGTAATTATTATTTATACAACTTATCGTTATTAATCCGAATAAACAAAAATAGAAAGTTCCATAAGCAAGAATTCTTCTTGAAGGATCATCACGTCTCATCTTGATACACAATCTAATCATATAAACTCAAGTTCTCCATTGTTCCAATCTTTATATATATGCCTACATCAAAAAATAAATGAAATTAATTAGATTAATTTTTAAAAAAAATAAGAATAAGAGCTAAAGAGCAACTGTAACAGTTAAAGCAACTCAATATATATCTAGATAAAAAAATTTGAACTTAATTAGATTAATTTAAAACAAATAAATTAAGAATAATAACTAAAATACGACGCTGTACTTTCTCTTGAGGTTAGCCTATTAGCTCAAGAATTGCACTATACTTTCCCTTGAGGTTAGCCTAGTAAAACAAGTCGAAATCATTGAAAACAAAAACTAACCTGGAAAAAAATCAAATGCCAGATACAAGCCTGTATGCTGTAAGAAAAAAAATATTGCAGTATGTAAAGCATTGAACAAACCCACAACATCCCAACCCCCGTATATTTAAGCAGTGTACATAACCACCATTCTCTTGACAGTGGACTTAACCAAATGGTGGGTCGGGCTGATGTTACTTTACAAGTGTCACTTACTTGTTCTTTTCTTTTCAATATCTGGTGCATTGGTATAAAGATTCAAGAATACAAAATTTTCACTTTAATAAAATCAAGGCAAATTAAAAGAGATAAAGACATTCAAACTATTTTATTCATAATAAAAAGAATAATTGAAAGTACTAAACTTCTCAAAGAAGAACTAATTATTATAGTAGAAAACTTCAAAAAAAAATATTTTTCAGGAGAAAAGTATAAAAACTTTGGGCAACATGCCCTTAAAATTCTAAAAAATTATAATAAGGCAGAAACTATCTAAGAACTATCCATATTCAACTGCTCCATAGGTTTCATGTTCCTGAAAAATAAGAAAGGAAGGAGTGAGCACATAGCCTAGTGGATCCTTTTCGAACAACCATTTTTCATATTTAAACTCATAACACAATCATAATTCAAACACTTGCAATTATTAGGCGTTTCAAACAACAATTTGTTCAAGTCGAATCTCGGACCAAAAGGGCCTTTAATCCCTTAATGCTCTTAACTAAGTAAACAGGGCCACTCGGCATCAACCCATTAGTGGCATGTGTCAGCATCAACCCGTTTCACATGGTGACCCACCAAGGAAATCGAAGCCTCAAATCTTGGCGCTTGAATCGTCCTTGAGTTTTGCACGCAGATCTTGTTCATGATTAACGAAAATGCTTCAGATCTTCAGATCGTCCTCGAGCGCAGCACATCCGTTTGTGATCAACAAAAATGCCTTAGATCATCGGATTGTCCTGGAGCGCAGCACCGGATCTTCGTTCGCGATCAACAAAACGCGTCTGGACCATCGAATCTACCTCGAGTGTTGCGTGTGGATCTCAGTTCGTGATCAACGAAACTGCGAACCTCGAGCGCAGTGTTCAAATTTTTTGATCGCGATTACGTTTTTGCGCCTGCGTTGTGCTCCGTTAGATTTGATGGATCGATTGTGGTTGTTTGATCTTGATGATTCGGTGCATCTAGGCGTTCGGTGTGGACTTGATTGTGGTCGTGGGATCTTAGATCGTGCGGATTACACGTTTCTGGTCGTTGGATCCAGTTTTAAGTTTTTTATTTTTATTTTTTAGTCGAATTTCTTGTTTTATTTTTGGATTTTTGCCAAATCTTGATCCCAATTGACTTTCTAATCTTGTTTTCATCAAAAATTGCACGTATCCTTGTATTTTTGGCTATGATATCCATGCTATACATTATATTCATATATCTTCTTCCAAAAATCTGTTAAATTGATTTTTATTCATCATTTGGGTAAACTAGAACTTACCAGATTTTTCATCCGTTAATTCCGTATAATTTTCTAAATAAAAATTCAAATTTCATATGAATTTTTCGAGATGTTACAACCTACCCTCCTTAGAAAAAATTTCGTCCTCGAAATTTGTACATATTTAGGTATTCCTTGTGAACAGATGCGAGTACTTGGTCTTCATCTCGCTTTCGAGTTCCCACGTGGCTTCTTCTACCCCGTGATGTTTCCGTAGCACCTTCACTAATGGGATATCCTTTGTTCTTAGATTCTGTACCTTATGATCAAGGATTCTGACCGCTATTTCCTCGTAGGTAGCATTATCTTGAATATTCACTTCTTCCCAGTGAATGATGTGAGAGGGGTCAGGTTCGTATTTCCTCAACATTGATACATGGAATACATTATGTGCTGAAGTCATCCGATTTGGTAAGTCCAACTCATAAGCACATTCCCCGATTCTTCTAAGTATTTCAAAGGGTCTGACAAACCTTGGAGATAACTTCCCTTTTAATCTGAACCTTTTGATACCCTTCTAAGGATTGATCCTCAGAAATACTTTGTCCCCAACTTAGAACTTTAATGGTCTTCTCCTTTTGTCAACGTAGCTCTTTTGACGACTTTGTGTAGTAGTCAGTCTCCTTTGTATTAACTTGACTTGGTTGTTCGTTTCTTCCACCATGTCTGGCCCAGTTAATACTTGATCTTCAAGTTCAGCCCAACAGGTAGGTGATCTACAGGTTCTTCCATAGAAAGCTTCGAATGGAGCCATTTTTATGCTTGCCTGATAATTGTTATTATAGGCAAACTCCGTCAAGTGTGAGGATTTGCTCCAATTCCCCTTGAGGTCTAAAACGTAAGACCTCAACAACATATCTTCAAAAATCTAGATAACTCTCTCAGACAGACCATCCGTCTGAGGTGAAATGTTGTACTCATGGTGAGTTTAGTACCCATCTCCTTCTGGAGGCTCTACCAGAACTATGAAGTACAGCGAGCATCTCTATCAAACACGATAGTCTTGGGTACACCATGAAGTCTGACGATTTCTTTCACATAAATTTTTCCCAGCTTGCTGACTTGGTCTGTGGATCTGATTGGCAATAAGTGGGCCACTTTGGTGAGACGATCCACTATCACCTAAACAATATCTTCTCCTCTTTGGTTTTTGGGTAAACCACTAACGAAGTCCATGGCAATGTTATCCCACTTCCATTCCGGGATTGGAAGTGGTTGTAACATTCCAGAGGGTTTCTGGTGTTCTGCTTTCACTTGTTGACATGTTACATACTTAGAGACATATTTGGCTATGTCCCTTTTCATTCCTCTCTACCAGTAGGTTTTCCTTAGGTTCTGGTACATCTTATCCCCACCAGGGTGCATGGTATACTTAGTTTGAAGGGCTTCATCAAGTATGACCTGCTTGCTTTGTCCCTAATAAGGTACACATATCCTTTCCTCGAGCCTTAGAATGTTTTCAGCATCCATCCTGAAGTCAGTATGCTTTCCTTGCGTGACTCCTTCAATTAGTTGAGCAAGCCACTTGTCTTGCCTCTGTTCATCCCTGATCTAGTGTAATAGGTTCAATTGACAAGACATATTGTAAAGATAGGCTTCTTTTTCATTAATGTTTACACCCAACCTAAAATCTTCAATCAACTGGTATATCTAGCCTTTTTCTTCCTCCTGTTTGTTGAACTTCTTACTCAAAGCATCAGCCACTACATTAGCCTTCCCCGGATAGTAGTGTAGTTGAAAATCATAGTCTTTCAAGAACTCCATCCATCTCCATTGCCTAAGGTTCAACTCCTTTTGGGTGTAGATGTACTTCAAGCTCTTGTGATCTGAAAATTGCTCAAATTTCCCGCCATAAAGGTAGTGTCTCCAAATCTTCAGGGCAAACACAATGGCTGCTAGCTCTAGGTCATGAGTAGGGTAAGTTCTCTCATAGACCTTCAGTTGTCTTGAGGCAAAAGCGATGGCTTGCTTTTCTTGTATTAAGATTGCGCCCAATCTACTCAGTGAGGCATCAGTATACAGTGAGGCATCAGTATACAACGTAGTCAATCTTATCTTCAGTTCTTGGAATGACCGTTCACATTTCTCATCCCACTGGAACTTAACTCTTTTTCTGGTCAACTTAGTCATAGGTTCTGCCAACTTGGAAAAATCCTTAATGAACCTTCTATAGTAGCTTGCCAAGCCCAAGAAACTTCTGATTTCTGTTACTGTCTTGGGTTGCTTCCAATTCATAATAGCTTTTACTTTCTCTGGATCTACAGAGATGCCTTTTGCTGACATTACGTGGCCAAGGAACTTGAACGTCCTCATCCAGAACTCGCACTTACTGAATTTAGCATATAGCTGGTTTCTTTTAAGAGTTTCTAATACGATCCTCAAGTGTTCTAGGTGTTCAGCTTCTGACTTAGAGTAGATTAGGATATCATCCATGAATACCACTATAAACTGGTCAAGGTACTATCTGAACATTGGGTTCATGAAATCCATAAAGGCTACCAGGGCATTGGTCAAACCAAAGGGCATCACGGTAAACTCGAAGTGTCTATATCTTATTCTAAAAGTCGTCTTGTGAATGTCAGACTCTCGAATCCTCAACTGGTGATATCCTAAACTAAAATCAATTTTAGAAAAATGAGTAGCTCCTCATAATTGATCAAATAGGTCATTAATCTTTGGTAAAGGATATTAATTCTTTACTGTAGCTTGATTCAACTTCTGGTAGTCAACACACAGTCGCAAGGAAGCATCCTTCTTTTTCACGAATAATATTGGGGCTCCCTAGGGTGATTCACTTGGCCTTATGAAACCTTTCTCTCTAAGCTCATCCAGTTGAGTTTTTAGCTCAATTAGTTCTGTTGGCGCCATTTTATAAGGATGTATGGCTATAGGGTTGGTTCCAGGGTGAAGTTCAATCTTGAATTCTAACTTTCTAGTTGGTGGTAGTCCAGGTAAGTCATTTGGGAACACATCCTCATACTCACTGACTACAACTAGGTCGTGAATATTCATCAAGTCAATAGGTTCTTTTTCAGAGAGTTCTTCGAACTCATCCGTCTACTTCAAACAATTCAACAAAGCTAGGGTTGAACTCCTTGGTAGTCTCTGCATATCCTCATTAATTTTAAAGATCTCCGCAGAAGGTAATGTTATGGTTACCCGTTTCTTAGGACAATCTATCTAGGCCTGGTACTGGTCTAACCAATCCATCCCCAAGATTAAGTCATAGCCATAGAAAGGTAGGGTATATAGGTTGACTGTTAAAAGTTTATCCCAAACTTAAGGTCACAACTACACATCTTTTTTGAAGTCACAATGGTCCCTATTGGTGTGGACACATTCAAAGTCATAGGCATTGTTTTTGTCACAAGTTGTAACCTATCAGCTAGTTTTTCAGAGAAAAAAGATTTTGTGGCACCTGAGTCGAACAATAGTCTCATAGCAACGTTAAACAATAGGAACGTACCTTCTACTGTAGGGGTCTGGTCTTTCTGGGTCTCAACCACAAACATTCTGGCTTGGTTCTGACCACGGCCCTGGTTTTGCCCTTGATTGGCATTCTAATTCTATCTGGCTTGAGGTCGCCCATTCTTACTTCCCCCCTAAGTATTCTGTTGTTGCTACTGGGAAGCTTGAGCTGGTGCAATTGGGCAATTTTTCGCCAAATGCCCCTTTTGCTTGCATACGAAACACAATCCCAGCCTCTTAGCTTCTTCCCTTGACTCGTCTTTGTTCTACCCCTGTTTCTGTGGTGCCTTACTACTTTTGCTTTTCTTCTGGGTCCCTTATTGGTCCTTTTCATTTTTGTTCCACTTATTCTTTCCTCTCAACCTTTGTTCCAAGTTGAGCTCTTGTTCCAAAATTAGGGCCCATTCAACAACTTCCTTGTAGGTTCAGAGGCCCAATGTCATGATGACATTTCGGATCTCGATCTTGAGACCCTGTGCAAATCTATTGGCTTTCATTCTTTCTTCTTAGATCAGCTCCAAAGAGAACTTATCCAATTTAGTAAACTTTCTCTCGTATTTAGCTATAGTCAAGTCCTTCCAATTCAACCTGACGAATTCCTCTTGTAGCTTCCACAGTGTCATCTCCGGAAAGAACTTTTCATGGAAGACCTCTTTGAACTCTTTTCGGCTCATCTTTTCAACGTCAATGTTTGTTTCAACAAACATTTGTACTACCATGACTCTAGATTCAGTTTCGAGGTTCTTGATTTGTTTAGTGGCCTAAAAGTTTTTCTTCTAGGTTCTTTTCATGCATGGGTATAGGATTTGGTCTCAAAGCAAATAAATAGTAAAACATGCATATCACACAATCATACAATCAAGCTAGCACAACAAGGTTCCAAGCTTCCACCTAAGCTTTCAAGTTCAAGTGTCTCATACCACTCTACCCCTTCCACTTAGGCTTTCATTCAGAACAGAACCGCACCCAAACAATTTTGCGAATTACTCGATAACTAAGGTTCCCGAGCCTACTATACTCAACCGTCCCATACCAGCGAGCATAGAGAAACCCATTCTGCCAGAGTTACCGATCATTCACCACACAAGGTCCATCATTTTTCGAGTCTAGGCTTCCTCTATAACCCCGAATTCCTATGCATCACATACTACATAGAAACCAAAAATTATAGAAGCTTCCCAGTCTCGTGTCCTAATCAAATAATTTTTCATTTTCACACAAGTTTTAGTTTCTAGCCTATATCCTAGAGTTTTATGCTTTTGATCCACTGTGCCACCCATGGCTACACCTGTTTCTACCTAAGGTTTTTTCTCTGGACCTAGGGTTCAGTTCTAGTTGACTTACAACCTCTATCTGGCCAAGATATCACCTTTGGCATCTTTTTCAACTTCTAATCAATTCCTTGTCCTAATTTTCCACCTTCTAATTTTCTTTTATAAAAAATAAGAGTGTTTTTCAACTTCAACTACTCATATAAGCTGGTGGGACAACCTCCAAATTGGGCAGTGAGACCGAAGTCTACTTAGCAACCGCGCTTTTTAGGGCGGGATAACCCACCTCCTTTTCAATGTTTAACTTTACTCGGGACAAGGCTTACTCTCTATCAGCTCAACTTGTAATCTTTGTATCCAAACAAAACATTTCCAAAGCATATATTTTCTTTTTTGAAAACAGTTTCTAAAACGTTCTTTAATTTCAAAAATAAAAGGTAGGGCATTCTAAATTCAATTCAATTCAAGGTGAAACCCTAAGTTTGAATTTCTCATTCTAGTCTGCTGTTTCTAATAACCAAGCTCTGATACCACACTTGGTATTAGAGGATACTTTTCGTTCTTAGCCCTGCAACTTATGCCTAGGCTATGACACCACAATTGGTATCAGAGGAAACTTTCTGTTCTTGGCCCAGCAACTAATGCCTAGGCTCTGATACCACCCTTGTAACAACCCAACCCCCATATCTTTAAGCAGTGTACATGACCATCATTCTCTTGACAATGGACTTAACCAAATGGCGGGTTGGGCCGGTGTTACTTTATAAGTGTTACACACTTGTTCTTTTCTTTTCAATATCTCATGCCTTTGTATAAAAATTCAAGAATACAAAATTTTCACTTTAATAAAATCAAGGCAAATTAAAAGAGATAAAGAAATTCAAACTATTTTAATCATAATAGAAAGAATAATTGAAAGTACTAAACTTCTCAAAGAAGAACTAATTATTACAGCGGAAAACTTCAAAAAAATACTTTTAAGTAGAAAAGTATAAAAACTTTGGGCAACATGCCCTTAAAATTCTAAAAAATTATAATAAGGTAGAAACTATCTAAGAACTATCCATATTCAATTGCTCCATAAGTTTCATGTTCCTGAAAAATAAGAAAGGAATGAGTGACCACATAACCCAGTGGATCCTTTTCGAACAACCATCTTTCATATTCAAGCTCATAACACAAGCATAATTCAAACACTTGCAATCATTAGGCGTTTTAAACAACAATTTGTTCAAGTTGAGTCTCGGACTAAAATGGCCTTTAATCCCTTGATGCTCTTAACTAAGTAAACAAGGCCACTCGACATTAACCCGTTAGTGGCACGTGTCGGCATCAACCCGTTACACATGGTGACCCACCAGGTAATGTGGTACATGACCCTCAAGTACTTAGGTCTGAAAACCATATGAACTAACTCATATGAAAAGAACATCCATAGTGTCACCTTGATCACCGTGATGGTACGTGGTTATTATCACCATCGTTTTAGATTAATTCTCATATCATAATCTCATAAAATAAACTTCAGAATATGAAATCAAACTAAAATTCTGAATATAGACAATCAATTCATGAAACATCATAAAACATGCATCATACTTTAATTTAAAAGCCTAAACATGATACTAATAGGGCATGGATGATATAATTGCTCAAACATGAATCAAAACTGAAATACTGAAATAAACATTTAAAATTCTAGAACTGAAATTAAAAATCTTTGAATTTAGTAAAAAATACACAAATGAGCATGCCATGGATTTAAATAAGAACAGAAGGGTGTTCTAGAAATCACTTCCACCTTGTGACACTTTCTTTAGAAATTTCGGCAGCAATTCCCCACGTACTAGTGCCAATGAAGATCACCCAACTTAATTCCCCAATTCGAGAGAAAAACTTCTCAGACACAAGTAAGAGGAAGGAAAGATGGGAAGAGGTGCCAAAATGAAGGCTTAGAGAAAATAAGAGGCAATTTCAACTCTTATTTTTTTGAATGAGGAAATTGAGAGCCTAGGGGGTTCATATAGGTTTCAAAGGGAGAAAAATAAAAACTTTTGAGTTTTTCTTGGAGTAAAACACGTAAATTCTCTTTAATTTCGTACGTTCTAATTTTAAGAAAAAATGAGTATATTTTGAATTTTTTTCAAAATTTAGAAATCAATTCTCGAATTTTGAAACTTTTTTTTTAGATTTTATTTAGATTTTTCATGATTTGTAATTTTTTATTTTAATTTCAGAGCATTCAATCTAGGCTGTCGGATTGTCCTCGAGTTTTGCATGCGGATCTCAAATTGATCAACGAAATCAGAGCCTCAAATCTTAGCGCTGGGATTGTCCTCGAGTTTCGCATGCAGATCTCGTTCGTGATTAACGAAAATGCTTTAGATCTTCAGATCGTCCTCGAGCGCAGCACATCCGTTTGCGATCAACGAAAATGCCTCAGATTGTCAGATCGTCCTCGAACGCAGCACCAGATCTTCATTCACGATCAACGAAACGCATCTGGATCGTCGGATCGACCTCGAGTGCTGCGTGCAGATCTTAGCTTGCGATCTAGAAACCGGGAGCATAGATCCTGGCCACACGATCAACCTCGAGAGCAGTGTTAGGATTTTCGGATCGCAATTACATTTTTGCGCCTGTGTTATGCGCCATTGGATTTGATGGATCAATCATGGCCGTTTGATCTTGATGATTCGGTGCATCCGGGCGTTCGGTCCAGACTTGATCGTGGCCGTGGGATCTTAGATCGTGCGGATTACACATTTCTAGCCGTTGGATGCAGTTTTAAGTTTTTGTTTTTTGATTTTTCAGCCGAATTTCTTATTTTATTTTTTGATTTTTGCCAAATCTTGATCCCAATTGACTTTCTAATCTTGTTTTCATAAAAAATTGCACGTATCCTTATATTTTTTATTATGACATCTCATGTTATACATTATATTCATATATTTTCTTCCAAAAATCCGTTAAATTGATTTTTATTCCTCATTTGGGTAAACTAGGACTTACCAAATTTTTCATCTATCAATACCTATAATTTTCTAAATAAAAATTCAAATTTCATATGAACTTTTCGAGATGTTACAAAACCATCAACTTAGTTTATTTATGGTTTTACTCCAATTTGGGGAAAACACATGAAGATATGGTTAAGGTTACAGAAAAACTTTAAACCTTGTAAATAATAGATTTCTTATTCTAATCTTTTCTTCTTGTCATCAAGTGATGTTAACAGCTTTTCATTATCTCCAATCAGCAAAGCAACTGTCAGTTATCCATCCTTTATACTCTAGGAGATCACAAAAGTATTTTCATGCATCTCTTATGGTACTTTCCAAATTTTTGCTCGCTGATGGTACTTTATGAAGCATTCAAGATATAACTAGTGGTGGATAGATTGCAGCAACAAGCACACGATGCATCAAGATATGTACCTACATATGTCATTCTACCTTCCTATCATTCATTATTGAATCCAGCAAGGCGTGCATTTTTCTTGAGAGAAAAATCGGTGATGTCGATGACTACAACTGCTTTCCATTAAAATGTTATTATGTTTAAATACAAATAATATGTACAGTGTGTATGATTCGCACTGGTTAATACAAAAAATTAGAAAAATTTTGTTGAATGAATGATTTGAGATATTTGGTTAAACTACAGTTCACATGTTTAACTGCACTGATTATTTATGTATTCTTTGCAAAATATAGTTTTAGTATGCCAATTAAAAAATTAACATATATTTTGCAAAGAATACATAAATAATCAGTGCAGTTAAACATGCGAACCATAGTTTAACCAAATATCCCAAATCATTCATTCAATAAAATTTCCCTAATTTTTTGTATTAACCAAGGCAAATCATACACACATGTACATATTATTTGTATTTAAGCATAATAACATTTCAATGTAAAGCAGTTGCAGTCACCGGCATCACCGATTTTCTTCTAAAAAAAATGCACGTCTTACTGGAGTCAATAATGAATGATGGGAAGGTAGAATTACATATATAGATACATAACATATAATTTTAGTAAACATAGTGTTTATGATGCATCATGTGCTTGTTGCTGAAATTTATCCAGCACCCAACATTGGCTGAGTATCTATCTTCAGGTTTAACAATATATTGATGTTCCTGCAAGTGTATAATACCAGAATAACATGTTAAAAAGTGTATAATAACAAAATAAAAATGTGTCTATAATGTAAGAACAATATCTTAGTTCAAAGAAAGTTGAACAGACCATACAATCATTCACTATCACATTCAAACGAATACGAATACAAGATTCAAAATAGTGTGATGTACCTGGTTCTTTGCATTTACAGTCGTCCTATTGGGAGAGGATGAACACTCGTTCTTCATTGTAACATACGAAATCGCAAGTAAATAAATAACTGAATCAAAAAATGAAACGAAGAAGACAGAGAGATTAGAGCACAAAAATGGACTAAAACTGAATCGCAAATATATATATATATATATATATATATATGGTATTTCAAAATGAATAATTCGAGTATAATAGTAGATAATACATGTATAATATTTGAATAGCGGGAAAATATGCATGAATAGTGGTCTAATGCGAGAATAATATCCAAATAATTCAAGTATAAAAGTTGTTCGTTTGTTTGGCAAACGCATTCGGAAAACGAATAATGTTGGCATATATATCTATAATATATATACTTTAATTTTGACTAAATAATGCCGGTATAACAAAAGAATAATTCATATATAATATGTGTGAATAACGGTATAATGTGAGAATAATTTCATAATAATGCATGTGTTATACAATAAATTATGTACACACAATATAAACTTATATATATTAAATTATGAAACACCCACGAATTATGTTTGAATTTCAAATAAAATAAATTAACGTGACATATAAATTATCTATATATATACCATAATATTTGTATATCATGCATAAATAATTATTTGTATATATATATATATATATATATATATATATATTTATTTGTATTTCACATGTACTTGTTGTTTCTTTGTTTCTGCTATATCCATGTGCTTCTCTTACATTATACATATAAACAATTATATAAATAATTGTAGGTATATATATACATATATATATCTATATATATATATATAGAGAGAGAGAGAGAGATCGATAGATAGATAGATATATAGATATTTGTATGTCACATGTGCTTGTTGTTCCTCTATTTCTGTTGTATCAATGTGCTTCTCTTACATTATATATATAAACAATTATATAAATAATTGTAGGTATATATATATATATATAGAGAGAGAGAGAGAGAGAGAGAGAGAGATACTGATTGTATGTATAAATAATTATATATACCATATTGTTTTTATATCATGCATAAATAATTATACCTATATATATATATATATATATATATATATATATATATATATATATATAGAGAGAGAGAGAGAGAGAGACAGATATATATATATATATTTGTATGTCACTTAGTATAATTATATATATATATATATATATATATATATAGAGAGAGAGAGAGAGAGAGAGAGAAAGAGAGTTAGATAGATATATAGATATTTGTATATTACATTATTTATATATATATATATATATACTAAGTGACATACAAATATATGAATAATTATTCATATATTTGTATGTCACTTAGTATAATTATTCATATGTTATGCATAAGTTATACCGCATTTTTATATCAACAATCGAATAATTTTTATACTCGTATTATTAAAATATTATTCTTGCATTATACCATTATTGACGCATTAATCATCGGTTAGTATGTTATACCTCTACCATGTTACTGACATTATTCCATAATTATTCATATGTTATGCATACTTTATACCGCATATTTATATCAACAATCGAACAATCTTTATACTCGAGTTATTCAGATATTATTCTTGCATTATACCATTACTCGCATTATTTCATGATTATTTATATGTTATACCAAATTTTATTCACATGTTATCCCTGCATTATTCACATGTTATCCCGTATTTTTTACCTAAACAACCAAATAATTTTATACCTGTATTATTCAATTATTATTCTTGCATTATATCATTATTGACGCATTAATCATAGGTTGGTATGTTATACCTCTACCTCGTCACTGGCATTATTCTATAATGATTCAATGTTATGCATACTTTATACCGCATTTTTATATCAACAATCGAACAATTTTTATACTCAAATTATTCAAATATTATTCTTGCATTATATCATTACTCGTATTATTTCATAATTATTCATACGTTATACCGAATTTTATTCACATGTTATTCCTGCATTATTCACATGTTATTCCTACTTTTTTTACCGAAGCAACCAAACAATTTTATATCTGTATTATTTAGCTATTATTCTTGCATTATACCATTATTGATGTATTAATTATAGGTTGGTATGTTATACTTCTACCATGTTACTGGCAATATTCCATAATTATTCATATGTTATGCATACATTATACCGGATTTTTATATCAACAATCGAACAATTCTCATACTCACATTATTCAGTTATTATTCTTGCATTATACCATTACTCGCATTATTTTATGTTTATTCGTACGTTATACATACGTTATACCAAAATTTATTCACATGTTATCCCTGCATTCTTCACATGTTATCCCCACCTTTTTTTACTAAAGCAACTAAACAATTTTATACCCGTATTATTTAGTTATTATTCTTATATTATACCATTATAGAAACATTATCCAATTGTACGCATATGTTATACCTCTGTCATTACTGACATTATTCCATAATTATTCATATGTTATTCGTATGTTATACCGCATTTTATTCACATGTGATCCCTGCATTACTCATATGTTAAGCCTGCATTTTTGTATCAACAACTGAACAATTGTTATACTCGCATTATTCATATATTATTCTTATATTATACTACAAAAAATATAAAAAGAAAAAAAACTAGTTCCCACCCTAAAAAAGAAATTGACGCAGGTATACTCATCTTCTTTAGAGTTACTGTTGTTCGATCGTCTTCTTTGTGCGTTTAAGTTCTTCGATTTTCACTGCACATCTTTTTTCTGTTAATCTTCATTTGTTGTTGTTCTTCTTCTTTAGGTATTTAGGAACGAAATATCTGCTTTTGCATTTGGGAACAAAATCTCTACTTGCAAAGGTTGGTCTTCTTGTTCATGCATTTCAGTTCATCGATCTTATTTGTTTGTCTTTTTTCTGTTAATTGTCATTCGTTATTTGCAGAATAGCTACAGAATCAACACAATCATCTGCTTGTAACTATTGTTGTTCTTCTTTAGGCATTTGGGAACGAAATCTCTGCTTGTACTAGGTACGAAATCTCTGGTTTTGGGTTTGGTAACTGTTGTTGTTCTTCTGTAATTATTATTCGTTATTTGCTACTGAGTTCTGCTAAGGCTGACTTATTTATTTTTGCTATTGACTTATTTTTGTTCTTCTATTTAGAAATTGATATATTTAACTATACATGGATAAAAAATAGGTCCATATTTCAAGGTTAACTCTCACATCTAAAATTAAATAGCATTATTTATTGCTTGCTTGCATTATTCGAAATTTAAGTAATTTTTTTTTTAGGTTGTCTCAAGAATATAGACATGGTGCTCAAAATTTTATCAATTTCGTGCGTACAAGTTTAGGAGATGTAGACATAATATTGTGTCCTTGTACAAAATGCAAGAACTTGGATCGCCACCATTATGATTTAGTATATGAGCATTTAGTCATAAAAGGTATGGATCCTACGTATACTAATTGGTTTTTTCATGGAAAAAGTCTTGAAACATATGGTTCTGTCTCCGAAGATATACCCATGAATGATACATACAAAATGTACAAGGACCATGCATATATTCAAAAAGATCATGATAGACAGAATGAGCATGAAATTGAAGAGGAAGACCTAACACATTTAGTTGAAGAGGCAAAGACACCTTTATATCCTGGTTGCTTGGTTGCTTGGAACATACTAAAATTTCAGCAACAATAGTTTTATTCAAATTAAAAGCTTCATATGGTTTATCAGACACTGGGTTTAATGAATTGCTTAAGATTGTTGGTGATTTGCTTCTATCTGATCATACTCTTCCTAGTTCTTTATATGCAACAAAAAGACTTCTAAAAGCATTTGATCTTGGGTATGAAAAGATACATGCTTGCATTAATGATTATTGTTTATTTAGAAATAAGCTATAAGATGTAGATCTATGCCCCAAATGTGGTTTATTTAGATGGAAATCTAATCACACTTAAAAAAAGACAGAAGTCCCTAAGAAAGTGTTGTGTTATTTTTCAATAATTCCAAGACTATGAAGAATGTATGGAGTAGCTGAAATAGTTGAACAATTGACATGGCATCACAATAACAAAAGTACAAATAGGAAAATGAGGCATCCGATTGATTCACCTGCATGGAAAACTATAAATGACAATGATAAATCTTTTGCATTAGATCCAAGAAATATTAGATTTGGTTTGGCTATGGATGGTTTTAATCCTTTTCAAGACCTTAGTTCAAGGTACAGTTGTTGGCCAGTAATATTAGTTACATATAACTTGCATCCTTGGTTGTGCATGTTGAAGGATAATTTAATGTTGACATTACTCATTCCTAGGCCAAAACAACCAGGAAATGATATAGATATTTACTTAGCACCTTTGATAAACGATTTGAAATTGTTATGGACAAATAGAGTTGACATATATGATACATTTACAAAATCAAAATTCAACTTAAGAGCAATCTTAATGTGGACTATAAATGATTTTCCTGCTTATGCAAATATGTTTGGGTGGTCAACAAAAGGAAGATTTGCATGTCCTATTTGTCGCTTGGATACTTGCTCTAAATGGTTACATCATAGTCGAAAATTCTCATACATAGGTCATAGAAGATTTTTAGTTCATGGCCATCCATACCGAAAAAAAAGCTTGGTTTAATGGTAAACAAGAGTTACGAGGAAAACCAAAGTGGTTTATAAGTGAAACAATTCTTACAGAGGTAGAAAATATTATAAATGACTGGGGGAAGATGAAAAAAGGAAGAGAAAGACAAAAGAGGAGGAACATACGTAGAAGAAGAAGTCAATTTTCTTTGAATTGCCATATTGTAAGGCATGCTTACAAATTTATGTCATTGTACTCTAAATTCATTTGTTTTGTGAAACATAATTGAATTCATTCTATTTCATGACAAATGAAGTAATTAAGTCAAATTTACGCAGAGCTTGCTTTTACGTCATAATTTGGATATGATGCACATTGAAAAGAATATATGGGATAGTATTATTCACACATTTCTGGATGTCAAAGGCAAATCAAAAGATGGACTCAATGCTCGTAGAAATTTGGAATGCATGAATATTAGAACTGAGTTACATGTTGAGAAG
Organism: Tinospora cordifolia; assembly: GCA_030144865.1. Taxonomy (NCBI): domain Eukaryota; kingdom Viridiplantae; phylum Streptophyta; class Magnoliopsida; order Ranunculales; family Menispermaceae; genus Tinospora; species Tinospora cordifolia. Next base: position 31,276 of record JAJIYU010000270.1, on the reverse strand, counting down.
CGAGGAGATCAATTATATTACCTACCACAATGTACACTCTTTCAAAAGAAGAGAAACAATTTTTTTTGTAAAAGATTAGCAAATTTGAAGTTACCTTACGGTTATGGGTCTAACATTGAAAATTGTGTGTCGATTAAAGAATGTAAGATACTTGGTTTAAAGTCACATGATTATCATTTATTAATACAACAAATTTTGCCTGTTGCTTTGAGAGGAGTTCTACCAAATGGTCCAAGATATGAAATTTCATAACTTTGTAGATTTTTTAATGTACTTTGTGATAGGATCGTTAATCGAAATTTATTATTGGACTTGGATGATTCAATAGCCCAAACTTTGTGCATTTTTGAAAGGTTCTTTCCTCCATCTTTTTTTTGATATTATGGTTTACTTAACAAGTCACTTGGGATGAGAAGCTTGTTTGGGTGGACTAGTCCAATATCGGTGGATGTATCCATTTGAGAGGTAGAATATATATCACTTTAATGTGTTTAGCTACTTTATTATATATGTATCTTAGTCCATTGCTCACCAAATAATTGAATGTACTAATCTTTGTGGTGTTTTAGATTCATGAAAGTGCTAAAGGGCTATGTTAAGAATCATACATGACTAGAGGGTTGTATAGCTAAACGATATCTTGCCAATGAATGTACCATATTTTGTAGCAAATATATTGAGAAAGCACGTGAGGTGGGGATTTGATCGACACACAATGAAGATGTTGAAAATGAAGATGAAGAAAATGAAATAGAATTGGAGGGCTACCCAATTCTTAGTAAAAATAAAGTTGTGCGTCCGTCTAATATCTTGGATATTGCTCACCGTTATGTTTTATTAAATAGTTTAGAAGTTCAACCTTACATAGAGTAAGAATATTGTTCTTATAATCCATATCATAAATTATGAATATCTTAGTGCTTCATTTAAGTTGAAGCTAACTTTATGTTGTTTATTAGAATGCACTTGAATGAACTTTGACATTAAGATAGAAGATTATTAAGGAATGAACATTTGTTGTATAAAAGACACATGGATGAATTTAATAGATGGATTCGTGATAAGGTAAACAAGCATTTTTCAACATGCATTTCCATTTATCTTAGCAAATTAGTATTCATTCTTTTTGCTATATGATCAGATTAAGGAGCTTGTTGGACATAACAATGTTTCTAGTAAGCTAACATGGCTCACTGGGGCCTAGGGAGCAAGTATTATTGTGTTAGGGATATGTAATAATCGGTCTTCATTTTCATACAAAAGATGCACAGAAATCCCAACAAAATAGTGGTATTTCAGTTGAAGCAATAACTCTTTGTAGGTCTAGTGCAAAAGATCAATCACAACAATCTAGGGAGGTCACTTATTATGGAGTCTTAAGAGATATCATAATTCTTGATTGTCATACATTTCATGTACCTATTTTAAAATGTGATTGTGCTAATATTATCAATGGTGTCAAGAAAGAAGAAGGATTTACATTAGTCAATCTTCATGAGGGGTAATCTCAATTTGATAAAGATCCATTTATTCTTGCATCACAAGCAAGGCAAGTTTTTTATTCTAGAGAAAATGAAACATCTAACTGATATGTCGTTTTGAGAGCTCTTCCAAGAGGTTTTCATGATTTACAAGCATATGAGGAAAGTATAAACTTGACACATGAGCCTATGAACATGCCAACATTTGGAGATGGAAACGTGGACCACTATGCTAAGATTGACCTAAATGGCACTATTTTGTTAATAATGTAAGCATTAAGTTCTATACTATAACTCATTAAATTTTTTCTTAATTAAATTTTGTGATATAATAGTTATTTATTGCATCTAAAGTAATTAGTTAATTCCTTTTTATTTTGTATCAATAGGCATATTATATCTTCTATAGCCACTAAGATAAAAAAGAAGACTTTAGAAGCGGGTGAAGTAAGTATTCGCTTTTCAGTTACTATTCTTTTCCTCGGGGTTACTATTCTTCTTCTTTAGTATAAGGTATCTACTCTTTCACGTTCATGATTTATAATGTTTGTTGATTACTATTATAGCTTTTGGTTTAAAATAAATAATATTGATTACTATTATAGCTTTTGGTTTAAGATTAATAAACAATATGAAATTTCATCTCTTTCACGTATATATGCTTTTTAAGAAAAATTAATATATAGCTAGGTCTAGGTGTCCAATCCCCTAGTGGGGCCAAGTGTTCTATCGATCATGTAAAACTATGCATAATATCCTTTTTAGTTTTGTTCTTATATGCCTTTCTTAGATATTGGGTTACTTTAACTATTACAGTTGCTCTTTAGCTCTTATTCTTATTTTTTTAAAAGAAATTAATCTAATTAACTTCATTTGTTTTGTTGATGTAGGTATATATATAAAGATTGGAACAATTGAGAACTTGAGTTTATATGCTTGAATTGTGTATCAAGATGAGACGTGATGATCCTTCAAGAAGAATTTTTGCTTAAGAACTTTTTATTTTTGTTTATTAGGATTAATAACGATAAGTACTGTAATAACAATTATATTATACCTTTTGATGGATTGTATATATATGTTTGGCATTATGAAATTTATTATTCTTAAGTGATACTAAATGAACCATTTGAAATGATAGGACAAATGTTTAATAATGTTTATTTAATATTATGAATTTGATACAGGTAAATATATACAATATATATTGTAGTAAAATAATTTTACCATTAAAAAAAATTGACACATATGAAAACGTTCAGTTTTCGTTATAAGATACATGATATAAAAACGTGCAGACGATTGTTGTCGAAAAGGGTTAAAAGGGTAGGGTTTTCCACAACATTCGCTTGTTGTTATAACACGTCTATAACAATAGGCATTATGATCGTTGTCGAATATGTGTTAAAAGATCGAAGCATTTAACAACGTGCGAACATTGTTGTAACCTTAGCTTTAGAACGATACACAACGCATTACAACAAACACGCACGTGACTGCTGTTAAAGGTTAGGTTTTGCACAATGTACGCCTGTTGTTATAACATCTCTACAACAATAGACATAGTGACCATTGTCGAATATGTGTTTAAAAGATTGAATAATTTAACAATGGGCGAACGTTGTTATAACCTCACTGTGAGACCGATACACAACGCTTTACAACAGGATGCTCGTGACCATTGTTAAAAATAGTCGGCCGTTTAACAATACCCTGATCGATAACATCACCATGAACGTTGTCGTATGGGTATAACAACGAACATTGCACGTTGTTGTAGATGCAATTTCTTGTAGTGAATAATAATAATAATAATAATAATAATAATAATAATAATAATAATAATAATAAGGCCTCTATTTATATTGTTGACTCTTATGATTTATTACATGCTAGATTAGGACATATAAATTCTAGACCTATATATAGGATGATTAATTTAGAACTATCACCAAAGTTTAATGTAAATGTAAAATATAAATGTGAAATATGTACAATGTATAAATTTGCTAGGAAATAATTTAAGTCTATACAAGAAAGGTCAAATGAGTTGCTTGTTTCAATACATAGTAATTTATGTGACTTTAAATCTACACCCACTAGAGGTGGAAAACATTATTATATAACTTTTATCGACGATAATAGCAAATATTGTTATGTCGACTTTATTAAAAATAAAGATAAGGCATTAGATATGTTTAAACAATGCAAGGTTGAAGTACAAAATCAATTAGGTAAGAAAATAAAAATCATAAGGATAGATAGAGGTGGAGAATATGATTCTACTTTATTTTTTGAATTTTGTGCTACACATGGAATTATACATCAAACTATAACTCCTTATATATCTCAAGAGAATGGTATAGCAGAAAGGAAAAATAGAACTTTAAAAAATATAATTAACTCTATGTTAAATAGCTCTGGATTACCACATAATTTTATGGGGTGAAACATGACTTACTGCTAATCATATATGAAATAGAATTACTTTTAAGAGAACTAAGAATTGCCCTTTTGAAGTGTGGAGAAATAGAAAACCTACTTATAAAACTTTGAAAGTGTGGGGTTGTCTAGCTAAAGTACAAGTGCCCTTACCAAAAACGACTAAATTAGTACCAAAGACCATTGACTGTGTGTTTGTAAGCCTTGCCAAAAATAGTGATGCATATAGATTTTTGGAGTTTAGATCTGACATCACTGATATTCATGAAAATATTATTATTGAGTCTATTGATGTTGAATTTTTTGAGGGAATATTTCCTTATAAAGAACGAAAAACCAGTTCTTCAACAAAACGGATTTATGAAGAAAGCCTAGAAGAACCATTTGATTTAGAAGTTCAAAAAGAGGATCAAGAACCTTCTAATTCATGGGAGGTTCAAAAACAAAATGAAAAACTTAGAAGAGGAAAGAGGATAAAAGTTCCAAAGAATTTTGGCCTAGACTTTATAGTTTTTTAATCGAAAATGAACCACAAACATATAAGGAAGTTGTTTCTTCACCAGAGGCTCCTTTCTAGAAGGAAGCTATTGATAATAAAACGCGATCCATTTTATAGAATCATACATGGGAATTGGTTGATTTACCACATTGAATCAAACCAATTGGATATAAATGGATTTTTAAGAAAAAATTGAAGCCAATGAAAATATTGACAAGCATAAGGCATGTTTGGTAGCCAAAGGATATCAGCAAAAAGAAGGGTCGGATTATTTCGATATATATTCTCTAGTTTCTAGAATTACATCAATTTGGATGTTAATTTCTATTGCTACGTTATATGATATGGATATACATCAAGTAGACGTAAAAACAACATTTTTATATGGAGAATTAAATGAAGAAATATATATGCAATAACCAGAAGGGTTTATGGTTAAAAGTAAAGAAAATAAAGTTTGTTGACTTGTTAAGTCTTTATATGTACTTAAACAAGCACCGGAACAATGACATGAAAAGTTCGACTATGTAATGTTAACACATGGATTCAAAATTAATGAATGTGATAAATGTGTTTACATAAAACATATCAAAAATTCTTGTGTGTTAATATGTGTATATGTTGATATGTTAATAATTGGAGCTATAAACTCTACAAAAAGAATGTTAAATTCAAATTTTGATGTAAAAGACTTAAGTAGAGTTGATGTTATCCTTGGGATTCAAATCAAACGAAATACAAATGGATATATATTCTTTCAATCACACTATGTAGAGAAAATATTAAAAAGGTTTAATCAATATGATTGTAAACCTGTCGTGACTCCATTTGATGCAAATTGTAAATTAATAAAAAATACAAGAGACGCAATTTCTCAATTGGAATATTCTCAAGTGATTGAAAGTTTGATGTATTTAATGAATTCTACTAGACCTGACATTGCTTATTCAGCAAATAGGTTAAGTAGATATACTAGTAATCCAGGACATGATCATTGAGAAGCTTTGATCAGGGTGTTAAGATATCTAAAGTATTCCTTAAATTTTGGATTGCACTATACTAGATATCCACCTATTTTAGAGGGATATAGTGATGCAAATTGGATTTCTAACAACACAAAAACCAAATCTACTAGTGGATATGTTTGTACATTAGGAGGAGTAGCAGTCTCGGGGAAGTCTATAGCTCGCTCAACAATGGAGTCAAAGTTTATTGCACTAGATAAAGCTACTAAAGAAGCAGAATGACTAAGAAATTTCTTAGAAGATATTCTAGTCTGGCCTAAACCTATAATGAAAATTTGCATACATTTTGATAGTATGACAACTCAAACAAGAGCCAAAAGTAGTGAATATAATGGCAAATCAAGGCATATTAAGCACAGACATAATACAATTAAACAGTTACTCTCCAGTGGAATAATTTCCTTGTAATACATAAAATCGAAGGAAAATATTGCTGATCTTTTAACTAAAGGATTACCTAGAGAACAGACTAAGTTCACATCTATTGGAATGAGTTTAAAGCCAATACAATGAGTTGCACTGGGTGAAAACCTAACCTATTTGATTGGAGATCCCATTGTATAGGTTTAATAAGCAAATTAGTTGAGTGAAACTCAAAAAGTTAAACACACATTATAACTCATTCCACAACTAGTGTGTAGTGTATGATGGATATGTTATGCTAAAAGCATTTAATAACATGAATATAAGAAAAGATGATGTTACCTATTTAATAGTAAATGTGAGATTGCATTTATGAGAATGAATATTACTTAGTTTCTAAAGCTATTATGAAACCAGTCCTTGTTCAAGACCAAAATGAACAAATTTGTATAAATTAGAATTATAAAAAAATATATTATATTTGAATCATATTGTCTAGGTTTAGTCTTCATAGGTAAACAACTCAAGATTAGACATATCTACTACATTACCAAATAAATCCGATATGATATCAATAGGGTAAGTTCAAGTATGTACGACACTTGTCCTGATGTATAATATATTCTAATATTTATGCATTTGATTCAATTTTCTTATTTCTTTTTGTTTATTTGTTATCTTTTTTATTTCCTATTCAAATGTGGGGTATTGTTAGAAAATGAGTTTGAATAAGAACAAATGAATAGTCTCAAATAGAAAAAATATATTGAAAATAAAAGAAAACTAATAAGAGATTTCTTTGAATAGAAAAAAATGGATGGTGGGCCCAAGGCTCATGCATAATTAAACATATAATTATAAATAAATCAATGGCAATGGATTTGAGCCCTTTGGGTCTTGGTCTTTGACATAATTAGCCCATACTTTTGACTTTCGAATTTAATTTTTTCTATTTGATGTAAAATGATAACTTTTTATACTACTGTTTTTATTTTTTTTTATAAATAAAAGTTTGATTGATAGTAAAGAAATATTTTTTTAAAAAATAAGAGCAATTTTATAAAAATTGACGAATTCTAGGTTGCCTGAAATTAAATTAAAATGTTGTGATTAAATTTAAAAGTAATCGTATCGTAAGACACACATTTCGTTGTCTTCAAGTATATATGGTGGGGTCATAAACTTCTGCTATCGATTCTGATTTATCCTTTTTTCTTATTAGTTTTACATTTTACTTTTATTAATTTGATTTTTTGATTATTAGATTTCTGACACGGATAACATCGAGTATCAACAGATTTTCTCATGGCGGAGGACGGAGATGCACAAGGATCGGGACTTCCGCTAGTTCTACTCCTCCGTATCTTTCCTTTCATCCCTTCTTACAGCCACATTTTCTCGAGCAAATACCGAGCAATAAAGCCTTTGGAATCGTCCCTGCCACTTCACGATTTTTTAAACGTCCACGCGCAGACGGTAAAAGCCCTAATTTGCTCGGCCGTGGACGTTTTGCCTGCCGCAACGCTGCGTTGCTTGCCTTCGCTTGAGCTCATTATTACTACCAGCTCCGGTCATGACCACATAGACTTGGATGAGTGTCGTCGCCGAGGCATGCGAATTGCAAATGCAAGGGATGTGTACTCTGAAGACGTCGCGGATTTTGGGGTTGGGCTATTGCTTGCTGTTCTCAGACGAGTTTCTGCTGCTGACCGCTTTGTTCGTCAGGGAATTTGGTCTCGTACAGACTATCCCCTAAGTTGGACGGTAAGAATGCAGTCTCTTCTCTGGCCAAGTTGTAGTATTAATGTGTGTCTAGCTAGCTATATGTAGGTTTCCTTCAATAAATCCAGAGTACCAACATGATTGCTATGAGAATTACGCACAGATCTTTTGTGTTTGTAGATGGAATATCTCTAGGCAATTGCACGCTTTTACTCAAGTTTGGGGGCATCTAATATATTAGTAATTAGACCAATCAGGCTTGACATTAATTCCTCAAGATCTGCACGATCGGTTCTTTGTTAGCTGCTGTAGGGTAAAAGACTTTGGACGAACTGTTAGAGGAAGGGCTCCCAAGCTGATCAAATCAGAAGTAGCAGAGAAGGAGCTGTTATAAGAGAATTGCAGTATATTCTGTGTCTTCAATATAAAAATAAAGTTGTGCACTTGCCTATAAATAAGGTTTTATAAAATTGTCTTGAGGACACATGTTACTTTATTATTTGACAGATCCAATGTACTGATGGCATTGCCTGATTGGGTAGATCCAATATGAGAAACTAACTTCTAACTATCCTACTGAGGTAGTTCAATTGTACTCTGGCTAACATACCCCCTCAAGCGCACTGGAGACACAATAATAGTGACCTTGCTGCGTAGGCCAAGAAAGAGAGAAGTGGAAAGGGGCTTAGTTAAGATATCAGCCACCTGATCAGATGGGGAAACATGCTGGACCAACAGAGTGCCATTAATAAGCAAGCTGTAGCGAACTTATGTTATCACAAAAAATAAGCAGGGTGGATGTAGAGGGGAGGTCAATCTCACCAAGTAAGGATGCAATCCATGTGATTTTAGCGGCCACATAAGCAAGAGCGTGATACTCAAATTTTGTACTAAATCAAGAAATGCTATGCCGTTTAAAAGATGACCAAGAAATGAGATTGTAACCTAGGTAGGAGCAGTAGCCATTGGTGCTTCGACAGTCATTTGGACAGCTTGCCCAATCGGCGTCAGCATAATAGGTGAGGGACAAATCAAGAGAAGGAGACAACATGAAGCCAAGCGAGGAAGTGCCATGAAGATAACAAAAGGATCTACTTGACGGCTTGCCAGTGACAGGAGGTGGGATTGTGCATGGACTGACACATGCGATTAAAAACAAAACTAATGTCAGGCCGAGTGATGGTGCAATATTGGAGCGCACCGACAATACGATGATAGAGAGATAGATCATCAAGGGGATCACCATCATATTGGGAGAGGAGAGGATGGGACACCATTGGACTGCTAAGGGCTTTGCAGTCCAACATACCTGCTTGTTTAGGAACATCCTCTATGTAACATGATTGAGAGAGATGGATCCCAATGGAAGATGTAGTGATTGAAATACCAAGAAAGTAGGAAAGATTGCCAAGATCTTTGAGAGCAAGTTGTTGATTGAAAGTGGTCATCAGCGAAGCAACACAGGAGACATTAGAACTTGTTATGATAATATCGTCAACATACACAAGGGCGAGTAGCAAGAAAAAATCATGAGAGTAAATGAACAATGATGGATCAGCTTGAGAAGAAAATAACCAATAAGATAGAAGAGAAGTATTCAACTTAGTGTATCAAACATGAGGAGATTGCTTGATACCATAATTGGCCTTGTGAAGGTGACAAACAAGTGGAGGATTAACATGCATAGAAAAACTCGGTGGCTACGACATGTAGACTTCCTCAGTGAGATCACCATTGAGAAAGTAATTGTGTACATCTAGCTGCTTGATAGGCCATTGAAATGTGAGGGCAATAGTAAGGACAATGTTGATAGTTGGACGCTCACCACTAGACTAAAGGTCTCAAAGTAATCAAGGTCATAGGTTTGGTTGAAGCCTTTAGCAAATAAACAAGCCCTGTGATGTTCAAATGAGCCATCAGAACAAAACTTGAGCTTGTAGATCCACTTGCAGACTGTAAGAGACTTCCCAAGAGGGAGCGGAACGGTGACATTCTGTTTGAGAGCAGCAAGTTCAGTAAGCATAACATCTATCCAAGCAGGTGAGGACATGGCTTTGGAGACACAAGAGGGTTCTGTAAGATCTAAAGAGGAGGCAGACAGAAGTAGCACAAGTTTTGGTTTGAAGATCCTAAACTTACTGCAAGTGATCATGGGGTGAAGATTGTTGGGGGTTGGTTGTAGTAGCTCAAATTGATCGGGAGTAAATTGACGAGCCACAAGTTAATAGGCAGGGGAAGCAGTGGGGGTAGTTGCTAAAGCCCCACAAGAGGCATGTGACACCCCAATCCCCGATTCGAACCTTCCAGATGTGCATTGTTGGGGCCTCGCGCGGAGATGCATGCCCATCCGGCGGGAGAAGCCGTACATGTGTTTGTTATTCATCGAGAACCGGGACGTTAGATTCTTTCTCAAAACTTCCTCTTTCCTGATTCCATTCATTTAAAAGTTGTTAATGAAACATTTCAGATGAGAATTCTCTGTTTTAATTAAAAAGTGATCAAACAATTTAAACATCATTTTCCACATGAAATAAATTAACTTTTACAAAAAAAATTTCATAATCTTGAAATGAATTTTCAATGAGCATAAATATGTAGTCTAAAAGGCCTAGGTCCAAAACATGAGTAAGTATGAAACTTTAGAAACCATTTCCAAAATAAAGGGCACGTAGTCTGTTCAAATTTAAACACAGAAAAGATAAACATTTAATAACCTCTCCATTGAGGTTTTAACAAAATGAACAGTCCTCAATAGTATGGGTTGATTCATGCAGTGTCATGCGTCACCTGAAAAAGAAAATGGGGTGAACTCGAAAGCCTAATGGATCATTCTTAAATATAACTAGCAGTATTCACACTAAAATACCAAGCATGTATGCACTTTCATACATTAGCATATTTCAAAAACTTTGTTGGTTATTATGTTGTAACGCAAGACTGAAAGAGATCTGCTCTCGATGTCTCCCTGTGGTCTGGGAATGACTTTGGAGGTAATACTATGTAGCCTATTACCTTTCGAACTCATATCTAAGGAGGGAGGTAATGCCATGCGGCTTATTACTTTTCCATCTGAAAAGCAATCAGCAGTCGCATGCAGCTCGAGTGGGGACACCCACGATGACGCTATGCAACCTAGTATCGCCTCTGTATGTAGAGTTCTCAAATCTTAATTTACTTTCTTTAGTTTCACAACACAATCCAAGATCAACATGTAACCATTATAGAAGTACAATGCTCGACATCCAAGAAATTGAAAGCAAATAAATCATTTCTTATTACTTGAGCATTAGACTAAAATGCTATATATTCATCCAAAAATCTCAGCATTTCTATTCAAACATTCCAAATTAATATTTATTCCAAGCAATTCTAGCATGATTCTAAATACTCATCAAAATAAATAAAACATCATGTCTAATATTAAAAATCCAAATAATATTAGTGAGTAAAGAAAATCCCACCCACATTTCTTTTGGGTCCCTTGGGCCTTCACACTGCACTTTACTTGTCTTGGATTTTTAATCTGAAAAGTAAAAATCAATTTACTGAGTTTAAAGCCCCTACTACCCATTCAAATCAAATTTAAAGATAAATTTCGAGGCTTGGATATTTTAAGGTGCTCGCGAGCTATATATATTTTGAAATAGAACCCTTGCATGAGCACATAGCTACTCCTTGTTCCCTTTAATGCTTTGTACACCAGACCCACTCCAAAATAAAATAAAAACAAAAATAAAAATGTGGTGGTTTCGAAATGCGAGATTCGAATGCGAGGGTCAAATGTGAAGGTTTTCGAACGCGAGGGTCTAAATGTGAAACTTACGTTTTTCTCATTCACAACAAGTTATACACAGATTTTTAAACCTCAAAGTGTATAGATTTTGGAATAGAAATACGATACCTCATTGCTTCATGTTTTTCCCTTCGTTCTTCGTCAACAATGAGACCTCAACGCCTCAGATTTGTTTTGTTTAAAGCACAACCATCCATACTTTAAAATACTACACATAGAGATGCTAAACCACCCATTCAATAGAGAAAACGAAGCTCATCTTGTTTGAAATAGTTTCACATGTTGAAACCCTCCATGGATTGTGTTATGCACTGTTCCTCGTTTGCATAGCTGCGTCTTCACAGATCTAAGCTTGTGGATCTGGCTGTGAGTGCTCAAATACCTCCAAAGCCCCCACAAAAATCAAAAGAATGAGATTCAAAACCAACAAATAGAGAGATCGCGATGTGGGGCTTTGTTCTTGGGGCTTTTTTTGTGCAAGAACGATAAGATCTAAGGCATCATCTTCACGTTTCTGGGTTCGAAAACTAGCACAAAGGGGTTCGAAATCTAGGGCATCGTTCTTTTCTCTCTGTTTAGTGCCTAGATCTAGGAACCCCCCTTCCTCTGTTGTTTGTTAACCCCTTCTTCTTCGCAAAGCAAACGCAGCAACAGGGATGCTTCTTTTTTATTCTCCTTCATGTGCAAATCACAACAACAACCTCCTCGTTTGTTATTTTTTTCTTCATGCTGCACAACAACTTCTTCTTCTTTTGCTCTTCTTCACACACGAATTGCAACAACTTTTCGTTCTGCTCGTCATGCAGAAACGCAGCTCACAACTGTGTTTCTATATTATTATTATTATTATTATTATTATTATTATTATTATTATTATTATTATCATTATTTTTCTATGTGTGAAAACGCAGCAATGACTACTACGTTTCCCCCCTTTTTGTTTGATTATTATTATTTGTTAAAATATTTAGTTATTTTATTTATTTATTTTATATTTTTAAGTCTCCAAAGGAACGTGTACGCGTTATAAAATTTTGGGGTATTACAACCTACCATCCAAAAAAAAAAAAAATTCGTCCTTGAAATTTAAAATAATAGGTTACTTGTATGATGCTGTCTTGTTAGGCGTTTCTGGTGAAGAGATCTGGGTACTTCGTCCGCATCTCGCTCTCTAATTCCCAGGTTGCCTCTTCCAGATCATCATGCCTCCACAACACCTTGACAAAGGAATGTCCTTGGTCCTGAGACTCTACACCTTATCGTCTAATATTTTGACTGCTAGTTTCTCGTAAATCGCATTGTCTTGAAGTACGATCTCCTCCCAGTGTATGACGTGTGAGGGGTCCGGCTCGTACTTTTGTAGCATCGACACGTGGAACACGTTATGGATCGAGGACATTCAATTTGGCAAGTCCAGTGCGCATGCACATTCACCAACCCGTTTAAATATCTCAAATGGACCAATGAATCTCGATACTAGCTTCCCCTTGATTCCAAATCTTCTAATCCCCTTTTGTGGACTAATCTTTAGGAAAACTTTGTTACCTTGTTGGAATTCTAAAGGTCGTCTTCTTTTGTCTGCATAGCTTTTCAGCCTACTCTGAGCTGTAACTAGCCTCTTTTGAATCTTCTTTACTTGAGTGTTCATCTCTTCTACCAACTCTGGTCTTGTGAGAACTTGATACTCAAAGTTTGCCCAACAAGACGGTGATCTGTAGGGTCTACCATAGAACGCTCTGTATGGAGCCATCTGTATGCTCGCCTGATAACTGTTATTATAGGCGAATTCTGCCAAATGTAGGAGCTTGCTCCATTTGCCCTTGAAATCAAGGACACAAGCTCTCAACATATCTTCTAATATCTGAATGATGGTCTTATATTGCCCATTGGTCTGAGGATGGAATACAGTGCTCATGGTGAACTTGCTTCCTAATTCTTTTTGCAAGCTTTGCCAAAATTGGGATGTGAACTTGGCATCTCTATCTGACAAAATAGTCTTGGGAACGTCGTGCAATCTCACAATTTCTTTGACGTATAGCTCTCCAAGTTTTCCCACTACATCAGTAGTTCGAATGGGTAGAAAATGAGCTACTTTCATTAGACGATCAACAATTACCCATACCGTGTCTTCCCATTTTTGACTCCTCGATAGGCCGCTAACAAAATTCATTGCAATATTATCCTACTTCCATTCTGGTATTGGAAGCGGTTGCAACATCCTGAAGGTTTTTCGTGTTCTGCCTTTACTTGCTAACATGTCAAACATCTAGAGACATACTTGGCTATTTCCTTTTTCATGCCTCTCCACCAATATGTCTTCTTTAAATTTTGGTACATTTTCTCACCTCTTGGATGCACTGTGTACTTAGTTTGATGAGCTTCATTTAAGATGGTTCTCTTGCTCTGCCCATTTCCTGGCACACAAACTCTATTCCCAAGCCTCAGTATTCCCTCTGCATCAATTCTGAAGTCTGTATGTTTGCCTTGCTTGACACCCTCTGTGAGATCAACAATCCACTTGTCACTTTTTTGCTCATCTTTGATTTGGTATAAGAGATCCGGTTGGCAAGTGATAGTATATAAATACAGTCGTTTCTCATCTAATGTAATACCCAAGTTATACTCACTGATCAACTGGTACATCTGCCATCTTTCCTCATCTTTCTTACTGATTTTTCTGTTGAGTGCATTGGCCACCACATTGGCTTTGCTTAAATGGTAATGCAGCTGAAAATCATAGTCTTTTAGAAATTCTACCCACCTTCGGTGCCTCAGGTTTAATTCCTTTTTGGTATAAACATATTTCAGGCTCTTATGATCTAAAAAATAGATCGAAACTTTTCCATAGAGGTAGTGTCTCCAGATCTTCAGTGCAAACACAATCGCTGCCAACTCCAAATCATGGGTAGGGTAGTTCTATTCATGGGTCTTCAATTGCCTTTAAGCATAAGCTACTACCTTTCCCTCTTGAATCAACACCGCACCTAATCCAATCAGTGAAGCATCAGTGTATAGGGTATACCCCACACCATGGGTAGGTGTGACTAGAAAAGGTGCTGAAGTTAACCTTTTCTTCAGTTCTTAGACTTATCATTCGGGAGGAACTTCTCTCCCTTTCTGGTGAACTTAGTCATTGGTTCGACCAATTTTGAAAAATCTTGGATGAACCAGCAGTAGTATCCAGCCAAACCTAGGAAGCTTTTGATTTCTGTAATAGTCGTAGGCTGTTTCTAGTTTGATATCGTCTCTACTTTCTTAGGGTCTACTAATATCCCTTCAGCCAAAACCATGTGGCCAAGGAACTTGATTCTTTTCATCTAAAACTCATACTTGCTAAGCTTAGCATATAGTTCATGTCTTCTCAGTACTTCCAAGACAATATGCAAGTGCTCCACATGCTCAGCCTCTGATCTAGAGTCGATTAGAATGTTATCTACAAATATCACGACAGACTGATCTAGATACTATTTGAATACTCTTTTCATCAGATCCATAAATGTAGCCTATGCGTTGGTCAAACCAAACGACATCATTGTGAACTCAAATTGCTTGTATCGAGTTCTAAAAGCTGTCTCATATATATGTCAGACTTCCTGATCCTCAATTGATGGTACCCTGACCTCAAATCAATATTGGAGAAGTGAGTGGCTCCCCTCAACTGATCAAACAGGTCCTCTATTTTAGGCAATGGGTATTTGTTCTTTATCATTGCTTGGTTTAGCCCCCGATAGTCCACACATAGTCTTAAGAATCCATCATTTTTCTTCACAAACAGTACTGGAGCTCCCTATGGTGACTCACCAGGTCTGGTAAATCCTTTCTTACAGAGCTCATCCAATTGTGTCTTTAACTCAATTAGTTCTATCGGTGCCATTCTGTAGGATAGAATGGCCATGGGATCAGTACCTGAATGCAACTTGATCTTGAACTCCAATTGTCTGTGTGGTGGGAGTCCAAGTAGATCATCTGGGAACACATTTGCATATTCCCATACAATAGGTATCTCTTGAATTTCTTTAGGCTTTCTGGCATCTTCTTCTAACAATTTTTTGAAGTTTTCTTTCTGTTTTATAAAGTATAGCATGACTAACATAGGACTCCTTGGCAATCTCTATATACCCCCACTTATCTTCAGTACCTCGCCAGATGGTAACTTCACAGTTGCTCTTCGTCTCTAATAGTCAATTTATGTTTGATATTGGGTCAACTAGTCCATACCCAATATCACATCACATCCATGAAAATGGAGTGCATAGAGATTAGTTGAAATTTGCTTGTCCCCAAATCTAAGGTCGCATTTACAATATCTCCTCGAACTCACCGTAGTCCTGATGGGTGTGGCTACATCCAATGTTATTAACAACGGACTTGTTACCGATTGTAATCTATCTACTAAGTTTTCAAAAATGAAGGATCTAGTCGCACCCGAAGCAAAGAAGACCTGCACAGTAACACCAAACAACAAGAACGTACCTTCCATTACGAGGGTGAAATCTGTTTGCATGTCCGCAACATATAATCGGGCCTAGTTCCTCTGCTGCAGTTGAGGTTGTGGTTGTTGCCTTTGTTGTGGACGACTAGTGTGTTCATGTGTCTGTGGCTGTTGCTGAAGTGCTAGAGTTAATGCTCTGATAGGGTAGTACTTGGCAAGATGCCCTTCCTGATTGCATGCATAACACGACCCTTTCCTCCTTGCCCGTTCTTTTTGTTCATTAGTAGCACAGTCTGATCGAGCTTCTACCTATTATGGGTTTGTGTCTGGCTATGAGACTGAAGTGCTTTGTACCCATCCTGCCTGCCTTTCTTCTTTTGTGAGGCTCTTGTCGCTTGCCCTGGCTGTGTTCTCTTATGCTTATTCCTTAGAACCTGCTCATGCTCAAGATCTCGCTCTACAAATTGTGCTCTTTCTACTGTTTCTCTCAGGGTAGTCAGCTTCAGAAGAGCTATAATCTTCCCAATATCTACCTTTAGTCCCTCGGTGAATCTGTCGGTCTTGGACTGCTCGTCACTAATCAAATTTGGGGCAAACCTAGACAGCTTGGTAAATCTCTGCTCATACTCGGCTACTATCATGGTTTTCTGAGTCAGCCAAATGAACTCAGTCCGTAACTACTTGGTCTTCACCATAGAGAAAAAGTGACCATAAAATAAAGCCTTAAACTGTTCCCATGTCATGACAGACTCATCCACTATGGGGTCATTCATAATCGTCTCTCATCAATGATAGGCTGGTCCTATAAATTGATGCACTTCTACTGCAACTCTCCTAGGTCCGCTAACCCCCATAGCATTTAAATGCTTGTTCATCTTTATGAATTATCTGTCTGTTGCCACATGATAACCATGCCCTCAAATGCACTAGGTGGCAGCTTCTGAAACTCAATCAATAAATCCTTATGCTTCCTGTCATACCCTATCAGTCGTTCATGTGCTACTGGACCAGCGAGGATCGGTCCCTGATGAGTCGGAGGTTGAGGGCTGTGCTTCTGACTGTGGCTACATCGGTGTCGGTGTCTATACCGATGGCTGCAAGAACCTCACAACCTGCTCTGCTATTCTTTGAGTGATCTCAGTGATCATCTCGAGCGTCACCATCACCCCTACTAGTGTTGCTGCCCCTGGGGTCCCCTCATCCCCCTGCCTTGACTTGTATGTGTTGGCATCTCTAATTGCATTTTTTCTTGTATTTTTCCTTGTTCTCGCCATTATCTACAAGGAAAAAACTTGTGATCTTATTGTCCAAAGCAATTTCCTTCACGTTATTAGTACTACATGACATTTAGTGGCCTAGTGGTTTATGCTTCTAAGTTGTACTTTTAGTTTTTCATCCCTCATGTATGTTTTCAGGGTACTGGATTTGTTTGGTTTAGTGTGGCAATACTCAAAATAATTATACATATATAGCAAGAAATCACTCAATTAATCAAGCAAGCAATACATACTAGCATAATAAAATTTAAAGCTTCCATCTGTGCCTTCGAGTCCGTGCATCCCATACCACCTTCGCCCATCAGCACATGCTTCCACTAAGAGATTTCACTAAACCCACACAATTTTGCAAATGTCTCGATTTCTAAGGCTTCGCAAGCCCCACTATGCTTAACCATCCCATACTAATCAAACATAGTGCGTACAAGTTCTTCCAAAGATATCGATCATTCACTAAACATGGTCCGTCAATCTCCGAGTCCAGGATTCCTCTATACCCCCAAATCCATATGCATCCCATACCACATAGAAACTAGAGATACAAGATCCTCCCGATCTCGTGTCATGACTAATCAGATGTTTGTTTTCACACATTTTAGTCTCTAGCTTATGTCCTATAAGCTTTTATTTAAGTTTATGATCCACTGTGCCTACGTGGCAACACCCACTCTCTTCTACGGTCTCTAAGGTGTCATCTTTTGGCCCAAAGATTTCTTTCGTCGAATCAACACTAACACTACTTTTCTTGTGATACCATGGGTCCGAAATTTACCCCAGGGACACTTCCAAAGTAGGCGTCAATCCTCAAGGACACCTCCTTGGAGCAAGCATCAAACCATCAGGGACACCCGACCCTCAAGGACACCTCTCTGAGAAGACATCAAACTATCCGGGACACCTTTCTAGTCAAGCGTCTCACCTGCAAGTAAACTTAAGATGCATTGGCATGACTGTTATATTCTAGCAACCTAACCACCTAAAGTGACATCTATTTATTTATTTAAACATCCGCACAGTATATCTAATAACTGAGCTCTAATACCAGCTTTGTAACACTCGGGTCCCCGATTCGGACCTTCCAAATGCGCGTCATTGGGGCCTCGTGCGGAGATGCATGTCCATGCGGCGGGAGAAGTTGTACATGCGGTTGTCGTTCGTTGAGAACTGGCATGTCAGATTCTTTTTCAAAACTTCCTCCTTCCTTGTTCCATTCATTTAAAAACATTCTTAATGAAACATTTCAGATGAGAATTCTCTGATTTAATTAAAAATTGATTGAACAATTTAAATATCAATTTCCCCATGAAATAAAATAACTTCGACAAAAAAAAAATCTCATAACCTTGAAATGAATTTTCAATGAACATAAACATGTAGTCTAAAAGGCCTAGGTCCAAAACATGAGAAGTATAAAATTTTACAAGCCATTTCCAAAATAAGGGGCATGTGCCCAGTTCAAATTTAAATATAGAAAAGATAAAACATTTAATAAACTTTCCATTGAGGTTTTAACAAAATGAACAATCCTCCGTAATGTGGGTGTAGCGTCATGTGTCACCTGAAAAAGAAAATGGGGTGAGCTCGAAAGCCCAGTGGATCATCTTTAAACATCACTAGCATTCTTCAGACCAAAATACCAAACATGCACACACTTTTATTACATTAGGGCATTTCAAACACTATGTTGGTTATTATGTCGTAAAGCAAGACCAAAAGAGATTTGTTCTTGGTCCCCCTGTGGTTTGGGAATGAATCCGGAGGTAACACTATGCAGCTATTACCTTTCGGACCCACACCTAAGGAGGGAGATAACACCATGCAGCCTATTGCCTTTTATGTCCGAAGAACAATCAGCTGTTGTAGGCATCTTGGGTGGGGACACCCACGATGACGCTATGCAGCTTATCATCGCCTCGGTACGTGGAATTCTCAAATCTTAATTTATTTTCTTTAGCTTCACAACACAATCCAAGATCAACATGTAACCATTATAGAAGTAAAATGGTCGACATCCAAGAAATTGAAAGCAAATAAATCATTTCTTATTACCTGAGCATGAGACTAAAATACTGAATATTCATCCAAAAATCTCAACATTTCCATTTAAACAATTCAAATCAATATTTATTTCAAGCAATCCTAACATGCTTCTAAATAATCAACAAAATAAACAAAACATCATGTCTAATATTAAAAATCCAAATAATATTAGTGAGTAAAGAAAATCCCACCAACATTTCTTTTGCAACCCTTGGGCCTCCGCACCGCACTTCACTAGTCTTGGATTTTTAATCTTAAAAATAAAAATCAATCTAACTGACCTCAAAGGCCCTACTACCCATTCAAATCAAATTTAAAAATAAATCTCGGGGCTTGGATATTTAAGGTGCTTGTGAGCTATATATATTTTGAAACAAAACCCCTCGCGTGAGCACACGACTACTCCTTGTCCCCTTTAATGCTTTGCACATCAAACCCACTCCAAAATAAAATAAAAATAAAAGTAATGTGGGGGTTTTGAAAATGCGAGATTCAAATGCGAGGCTTCGAATGAGAAGGTTTTTGAACGCGAGGGTCTAAATGTGAAATTTTCGTTTTTCTTATTCACAGCAAGTTAAACACAGATTTTTAAAACTCAAAGTGCAAAGGTCTTGGAATAGAAATGCAATACGTCATTGCTTCGTGTTTTCCCCTTCGTTCTTCATCAACAATGAGACGTCATCGTGTCAGATCTGATTTGCTCAAAACACAACCATCCATACTTCAGAATACCACATATAGAGATGCTAAATCACCCATTCAACAGAGGATACAAAGCTCACCTTGTTCGAAATAGTTTCGAATGTTGAAACCCTCCATGGATCATGCTCTGCACTATTCCTCATTCTCACAGCTGCGTCTTCACAGATCTGAGCTCATAGATATGGTTGTGAGTGCTCAAATACCTCCAAAGCCCCCACAAAAATCAAAAGAATGAGATTCAAAGTCAGCAAGTAGACAGATCGTGATTTGGGGCTTCATTCTTGGGGTTTTTTTTTGTTCAAGAATGATGAGATCCAAGGCATCATCTTCACGTTTTTGGGTTCAAAAACCAGCACAGAGGAGTTCGAAATCTAGGGCATCGTTCTTTTCTCTCCGTTTAGTGGCTAGATCTATGAACCCCCCCTTCCTCTGCTGTTCGTTAGCCCCTTCTTCTTCTTTCCTTCTTCTTCTTTGTATAGCAAACGTGGCAGCAAGGCTGCTTGTTCTTCGTTCTTTTTCACGCGTGAATCACAACAACAACC
This sequence comes from Tinospora cordifolia, assembly GCA_030144865.1. Lineage (NCBI taxonomy): Eukaryota > Viridiplantae > Streptophyta > Magnoliopsida > Ranunculales > Menispermaceae > Tinospora > Tinospora cordifolia. The sequence continues at coordinate 10,958 of JAJIYU010000270.1, read as the reverse complement.
TCCTCTTTTTTCTTCTCTTCTTCACACTGCATAATAACTTCTTCTTCACGCATGAATCGCAACAACTCTTCATTCTACTCATCACGTTGCGTTTCTATATATATATATATATATATATATATATATATATATATATATATTTTGTGCGTGAAAATGCAACAATGGTAGCTATGTTTTCCCTTTTTTTGTTTGATTATTATTATTTGTTAAACTATTTAGTTAATTAATTAATTAATTAATTAAATATTTTTAAGTCTCCAAAGCGATGTGTATGTGTTATAAAATTTTGGGGTATTATAAGGAAAAAGCTGGAATAGGTGTTGAAGCTGTGGGAACAAGATGCTAGAGTAGTGGCACCAAAAGCTAGAGTTGAAACAACAATAGGCTCAACATGGGGGGACAGGGGAGGTGTTGATAGAACAGGCAGGGGAACTGTGAAAGGCGAATTAGTGACGACAGCAATAGTGCTGCCTGAGGAGACAGTTGCTAGAAACATAGTCTCATCAAATATAACATGCTTAAAGATGTACAACTGGCTAGAAGGAAGGTGAAGACAAAGGTAGCCCTTTTGAGCGATATTGTAGCCCACAAAAGTACACAACAGAGATTGTGCTTCTAGTTTGTGTCTCATGTATGGTTGCAGATAAGGATAGCAGGCACCCCCAAACACTCGTAAGTGATCAACTTGAGGTTCTTTGTTGTAAAGTAGAGCATAAGGTGACTTGTTGACTAGCAATGACATCGACTGACGATTGATTAGATAGACACTAATGAGAAAGGTATAGGACTAGACTGGTAAGGGTATAAAGATATGAGCCGGTAAGGTTAGTCCCATCTCCACAATGTGCTAGTGTTTGCGCGCGCGAGCATTCTCTTTTTGGTGTGTATAGACAAGATACTCTGTGAGAGATGCCTAAGGAGGCAAGTGTAGAAGTGAGAACCTAAAATTCGCCACCCCAATCGATTTGGAACATCTTGATATCTGTGTGAAACTAATTTCTAACCATGGCACGGAACAGAGTGAAATACTTAATAGTTTCATCTGTAGTATATAGCAAATAAAGCCAAGTGTAATGAGAATAATCATCCACAAACAAGAGAAAATAACGAGCACTAGTTAAAGAAATGACGGGGGTAGGGCCCCATATATTAGAATGTATTAATTCAACAGGCCGTGAGGCATGTGACATAGACACCGAAAAAGGTAGTTTGTGACTCTTGGCAAGACTACAGGACTTACACTTTGAAGTTGACAAATTAGACAATGAAAGTTTAAAAGACAAGGCGGAAACACCACGTAAAACATTATTCAAGGGGTGACCTAGACGATGGTGCCAAAATTGACAAGAGAAAGAAGTTGGATGCAGAACATCAGATGGAGAGCCAAGGACAGGTGCATGAGGAAGTGGCAGACGATATAGCCCATACTCGAGGAACCCACAAGAGCACTTGCTTTGTTGCACGATTCTTCACAAGGAAATGAGTGGTTAGTAGCACATAGTTTAAAGACACTAATTAATTGCTTAGAAATAACAAAAGCATGTAACACATGGGACAAAGACAGGGGGCGAACTGGTGACTGAACCAAAATAGAACCACAAGGAGAGATGGGAAGTGGCATACCATTTCCTACCACTACTTGATTGGATCCCTGATAAACAGTGGGATGATGCAGAGAGTTGAAGTTGGGTGTGAGGTGATGAGTAACACCAGAGTCCATTTTACCAGGTGCCATCAGACACTATCTCCAAGGTAACCTAAGTTGAGAAATAGGCTATTGGTGCAAGTGGTGTTGATTGTTTGGGCTGGTAACAGTTTAGGGAAATATGCCCTTGCTTGCCAAAGATTTGACATCGAGGCCGATTCTTTTAAGGTCACCAACTGGCATTGGAGGGATTTGGAGATCCTTGAGGGGCTCAACCAAGGATACTTGGCAGAGAGGGCATAGGGAACGAAATTGTTGAACTAGTGGCCAAGGACTAACAGGAGTAGAGACCGGAGTAGGAGAACACAACATTAAACTTGATTTGTTGGTAAAAGAAATGTTGGCTATGGCATGTTCAACACATCGACTACGGTTTGAAGTTGTAATTGCAGATCATAGGCCATTAATTGGCTGTGAACCTCTTGAAGAGAAGGAGTAATCAAACGAACTTGCAAAGACATCACAAGAGGGTTGTACTCAACACCTAGTCCTTAGTATAAATAAATCGGCTGATCTTTAAGGGTAACCACTTCACCTATAGTGGCAAATTGATGAATAACAGTTTTGAGTTTCAACAGGTATTCATCAGCATTCAAACCATTCTTTCAAATGCACTGGAGTGCTAATTGCAGCTCCATTGTGTAAGATTGAGATGTTGATTCGTATGTATTGGCCAAAGAGCTCCAGATCTCCAATGTTTTGGAGAATGCTATATTTTGTGTCAACGTGGAATCTAAGAGGGATCCATAGATATAACTTATGACAAGCCTGTTGTATCATTTCTAGGTGATGAACATCGGATTTGGAGTGAGATTCTGCAGATTCAGGCAGCGTGGTGGGACTGGTTTCGATTCATCCAGAAAGTCTTTGAGTCAATTGGCAATGATGACGTTTAGTAGCTAATTCTTCCACAACAGGTAGTTTGTTCGATCAAGTTTGATTAACAGAGGCTAGTTGAAGGTTGGAAGCTTGGGATGTGAGTATCTTGGCATTGTAATAGCAGAGGATGAGGGAGTTGAAGGAGACTAATTCATTGTAGCTGTTTAAAAGCTCTGATATCATAGAAGACTTTGGAAGAATTGTTAGAGGAAGACAGATGGCTCCCAAGCTGGTCAAATTAGAAGGCACAAATAATAGACGTAGCAACAAATAGAAAGAACAGAAAACTAAAATAAAGAAAAAGTTGTTTTAAGATAACTGCGGTGTATTTTGTGTCTTCAATATAAAAGTGTTGTACATTTGCCCATAAATAAGGGTTTACAAAATTGTCTTGAGGACACATGTTACTGTACTATTTGAAAGATCCAATGTACAGATGTGCTTGCTTGATTGGTTAGATCCAATCTACGAAACTAACTTCTGACTAGCTTGCTGAGGTAGGTCAATTGTACTCTGCTGAGATAGTTCATCGGTCGCTTTCACTATCACATATAGTAATTTCTTATTTCTTTTCTCTTAATGTTTAGTTTTGGATGGCGGTTCAACTTTTTCACACAGATCCAAGTTGATGAGTTGCAACTTACTCAACACTTTAAATTAATTTTTGATTGAAAAAGTTATATGTACATACATACATACATATAGACATATATATATATATATATATATATATATATATAGTTGCTGACTTGCTGGTTTGTTTAAGGAAGAGAATGTGCAGTTTTACGAGCACTAGATTTTGGCTTCCCAATAAGATAATGTTGTAGTAGATTATGATCTTTTGGGTGGATATCAACCTCTAGATCAGTGGCCTATTGACTAAATAAGGCATTGAATATAAGATACATACATCATCCAATATAGATAAATCAATAATTACTAGTACTTGTACTGGTTGAGTGTAAAATCATCAAATATAAATAAATTTTATAGTTTTCAGTTGTACATCAATAATTAATCTTCAACAAATCATATACGGGCTCTCTGATTGCAGCTAAGCGGTAAGCGAGTAGGGATAGTAGGATTTGGAAGCGTTGGGTCAAGAATAGCGAAAAGGCTCGAGGCTTTCGGTTGCGTAATTTCATATACTGCTAGGAAGAGCAAAGAATTTGTTTCTTTCCCATTTTACTCGGATATCCTTGACCTTGCAGCCGACAGTGACGTTCTCGTGCTATGTTGTTCCTTAAATGATGAAACATGCCACATTATCAACAGGAATGTGTTGTTGGCATTAGGAAAGGATGGGGTTGTAGTTAACATTGGTCGTGGTGCTCTTGTTGGTGAGAAGGAATTGGTGCGGTGCTTGTTGCAAGGAGAGATTGCTGGTGCTGGTCTTGATGTGTTTGAAGACGAGCCCAACGTTCCCAAAGAGCTCTTTCAATTGGACAACGTGGTCCTGACCCCCCATGATGCGGTGCACACGTTGGAATCATACTCCGCAATGCATGAGCATGTCATGGCTAACTTGGACGCTTTCTTCTCCGACAAGCCATTGGTTTCTCCAGTTAGATATTGAAATTAGAAAAATGTTAGTCTATCTATCTATTAATGTATATCTCTTTTGTGTAAGTATAAATGTGTTTTTTAGACAACTTGAGTCGTGTCATAAATGATCTATATCAGTAATTTTCTGTGACTTTTTAAGGGAAACAAAGAAACTCCCACAAAAAATTTCTAGTGGCCGGCATTCTCAGCCATGATTGCTAAAGAGTAAGTATTAATTATAATGTGTACAAATTCTTGACATAGTACAAGCTGCCGTGCATTAATGAATATCATCCTAGCTGTTTATATCATATGGTGGCACAAAAGAAGAATTTGTGGCCCACTGAAATTCGTTATAAATATTTTTAAAATTAAAGCATATTTAACCTCATTGAACATGAGAAGTGGAGCTTCACCACTCTAGCAGTTGGGCTTCACACGCACTATATACTATATTAAAAGTCTTTTCTCATTGAACATGAGAAAAGACTTTTAAATAACAAAAAGTTTGTAAGAGTATTAAAATTCTCTCACTATAAAAAGTAAATGTTATATATTAATGAGAGTATTAAATTTCTCTCCTTAAGAACATGATTATTAATGTTTTACTTTATTTTCTTGTAGCTATTGATTAGTAAAATCCGTCATTATTTATTTATTTGTCTAAGATTTGGCTCATGTCTATTTGGACTTCATTTTTGTAACTATTAATTAGTAAAGCCCGTTAATATTGGGCTAAGCTTTGGCCCTAGATGTTCCCATTAATTTTTATAAGAAATTACAGAAATTATTATTTTTAAAAAACTATTATTAAAAATATTTGTCTCTTTTTAAAATATTTTCAATTATATCAACTTTTTAAAATATTTTCAGTTTTATCAATTTTTCTATACACAAGAAGAAGAAGAAGAAAAAGAACATCGTTGAAGCCTCGCCCTGACAATCTTTGTTTTGATTTTCATTTTGTTTGAGTTATTTTTTTTTATTGCAAAGATCCTGCAATGGATTTGCATGGGTTTCTTTTGTTACAAGTAAACAAAAACGATTGACCTTTAATGTTACGTGGATGTCACATTTATTAATTTATCTAGATTGTTATTTTGAGGATGCAAGATTGAGGTTTTTCGCTTTTGTTTATTATGTGAAAATTGGGTGAATTGTAGAAATAAATGCATTGAGACAGTTGTTGAAATTACGAATATATCTTGCGTAGTACAAATGTATGATAAAATGTCTTATAGAGGTTATATACTTAGTGGATTAGCAATTTGATCATTTGGTTACTTTGACTAGATTGTTATTTTAAAGAATAAAGATTGAGGTTTTTTCTTTTGTTTACTGACGAAAGATTGTCTGGTTGTAAACAATGCCTATATTTATATTAAGTTTAATATGCTTAATGCAAAAATCGTGGTTGTAATGTTTTATCTTTGTGCACTACTCTATTTCAAACACAATATTTTTTTCATAATTTTGTATACAAATTGTATACATCTTGTATACCATTAGTATACATATTTGATTTTGTAAAAAAAAAATATATATATTATCGTATGTGCAAATCTATTAAGTACAGAACATGAAAAATAATGCATTATTTATTTATTCATTTTGATTAAAAAAGTCATTGAGAATAGTGCATTAACAATTCGAATATTTAATATAATGTTATTAAATCAAAACTAATATTATATTAATTGATATTTGCAGTTCATCAGTAACTTGTAAGATATTAGAATATTTCTATCTTTTATATCATGATAATTCTATAGATGTAGTTTAACATTTATATACTACTAGTATACATTTCTTTTGTATGTTAAAATTGTGGTTATCTCCTAGACTATCTCTATGAGGCATTTCATTATAAACCTTCAATGTGTAGTATCCATTCATAATTTCACAATAAGGTTGTTTGCAAAAGAGATTATAAAGTCTTTTAGAAGAGCAATCATTGTCATAACTACAATTTACTTTAGTTTATTTGTTCATCTACAATTATTTTCTTTTATATCACTAATTTTCTACAAATAGTTGATTGAAGGGTTTTACATTTGTGTCTTTAATGATAAATAGACAACACGATATGCTTTTATTGCTGAACAAATAAACTATGATTAAAATAATAGAAATATTTTTTAAATCTATGCATCATTTTCACTTTACACTAAATTGCATGAATATTGTCATTGAATCTATTGTTCTTTAATTTCAAAATGTTATTATGTTATACATAAATGTACGTTTTTTTTTTAGTTTTTTATTTTCTCTTTTCGTGATCTTCATTTTGAAAAGATTTTTGAATGTCCATTCCTTCTGTACATTTTTGGTGTATTTAAAAATGGATTTTCATTAGTATATTTTTTTAATCTGCATCATATTTTTATCTTAGAATTTGGGAAGTTTTTTGTTTTAGAATTTTGGTAGCGTTGATATTAACTTTTCATTATTTGTATACTTTTGATATATCTGTGATTTTGGTACTATTTTTCATATTGTTGTATAAAAACGTGATTTTCCCTAATTTCTAACCTTAAAGTCCCTTAAAAGTCTTGCACCTTGTTTATATGAAGAAGAGAAAGAGGAAAATGGAAAAATCACAAAAGAAACCCTCTAAGAAAAAGAAGAAGATGAAAAAACCACTAACCAAAACCTTTCAAGATATTTGTTCCTCTTTTATCTCCTTATCACTATCTTCAAGAAGAAGAAGAAGAAGAAGAAGAAGAAGAAGAAGAAGAAGAAGGAGAAACAACAACTGCAGTAAGTGATAGAAGTGATAGTTGAGGAGACCCATGAGTCCTCAACTTCATGGTTCTTTGAGTTCATTAAAAACAAAGCTAGAGAGGGATTACAGGTGGTCAAGATTTGGTTTGAGTCCTCTCCTAGTTATGCTTCCTTTACAGATGTTTTCTTTTCTTCTTCTAGGTGAACTATTTTTGGTTTTATTGTATGGGGAGTGCAAAGAAGTTGTTTCTTTAGGTTTGAAGGGGTGGTGGATGTTGAGAGCTTGATCTTCAATATCTAATAAAATGAAGAAATATGCTAGAGCTTATTTTTTTGGTTTGCTTAATGGATGTAGTTTTCATGTTTAAAATCAAGGCTCATTGTTTAATATTGGCCAAGAGGTATTTTAATTAACCCTTGGTATATGAAATTTTAGTTTTTGAAATAAGCCTATTTTCTAGGAGTGTGAATTCACTTAAAAAGTTTTATGCCTTTCCAAATTCTTTCCATTAAGAAACCTTGCGAATAAGACAATCATAAAACCCAAAAATTTGGATCCAAGATCGAGAAATGATTGACTAAGGTGACGAGCTTTATGTCAAAATGCTTAGGATGTCAAGGAGATTCGAAAAATAGAAAATAAGAAAGGATAGTTCTGTAGCTCGATGCTTCATGGTGTAGTGCTTTGCTTGCTCAAAATTCCTTTGTAGAAGAGCATGGCTGAGTAACAATGTTTGCACCCTATTTGCCATCACCTTACTGACCAATACCATGTATACTATGATCAATGTGTAAAGCAGACTTAGATCTTCGCAACTGTGTTAAAATCACATGCTATCACCCACCATTATGCTCATAATCATAGATCAAAGTTTGTCCTGCCACCCTGTTCATGTGCTCCCATGAATATTATTTCTCACTAACTAGCATTAAATGTTCTCTCATTTTCTCCAAGTAAACTAACTTGCCTCCATGAGTGTTTAAGGCCCATCATGCGCTTATGGAGAAATTTCACACTTTGGAATTCATAAGAGACTCTTGGAGACTTGGAGATCAGTGATTTGAGGCCCTTTGTAAGTATTTCTAATCGTTCTTTTAATTTTGTTTGTATATACACATGAAATCAAGTGTGTTTTCTCACTCACTTTAGGTGAAATCCGTGTAAAATTTAGATTAGATGACACATAGCCTTGAAAATAAGTAGAAAGTGGTCCTTACCACCAGTACAATGCCCTAGGAATGACCTAAATCTATGAGCATAAACTAAGAACCAACCTCTCAAATAGAAGTGGTTGCTCACTTACAAATTTGAGATTTGAAACCTTACAATCAGCTATCTTTGGACTCATGTTGAACTTGATTTTGACTATATTAGACCTTGGACCGTAAACTTTGAGAATTTATATAGATCCACTTTCAAAATTGTTGGTGATCACTGCAAGTGTACATGATCACAATAGTAATATATGATAAGAAACTAGATATCGTTCTCAGGGAACAGTATATGATTAATAATCTTAAATTCCAACCAACTATCATTATCAATTTTATTAAGGCTTAAAATCAAGTTTTGATGGTTTTAAACTAAAATTAGATTGAAAACAAACAAGTATTGGATTGAAAACTATATCAATTAAGATTCTAGGATAGCAAAGTTTCATGTGATCCCCTCTAATTCTTATTTTAGTTAATCTAAATAGTAATTTTGTAGATTATAACACTTTTCATTGAAACTCTACCGAGGTGCCTTGATGCCTATTAGTTTTATCCTCTAATACCCCCTCTTGAGGCATACAGTTAACAAATTAATGCAATAAACATAGTAATCATGTGCAACCTCTTATAGAATCAACTACCTCCCAGTTAATTAATCATTTTAGGTCAATACTTTGATTATCCCACCATTAAACTTCTCTTTTGAGTTAGTTTAACAGTTTCAGATCAATTTATCTATGACTAGGAAATAAAAGCCATTAAACACACAAAGTATAAAACAAAACCTTAGAATAGATTACTTGAAATAAAGAAGTGTTTCTACAATCCAAATTACATCCTAGAAATTAAACTTACTTAGCCAGACATAGCGCAATGATCATTGCACAAAGAATTAAACAAATAGAAGATCATACTCAAGGCTTGATTACATTTTTCACCTTCTTCTTCATTTTTGCTCTCCTTTGCTTTGTCCATCTAAAACTAATAAAAAACCCCAACTTTTAATACTTAATCAATCTTAATACACTTTCCTATTTATGTAGGTCCCGCAAAAATTCCTAAAACATGAATTAAAAGAACCTAAAGTTACATCTTTAATCGTATTACTGCGGTCATGAGCCATGGTAGTCTATATAATCAAAAACATGAAAAAATACGAAAATCTGTGGAAACTTGTGTTACTGCGGTAGTCATTCTACACATAATATGTCTTCTTTGCTTTCTGCGGTAATGTACCAAGGTAATAAATTTCTGCAATCCCCACATTTTGGACATCTTGTATTGGTCCATGGTAGTATTCTTTTTTCATGTGTTTTTGCTCTTACTACTGTGATAATGCATTTCTCTACCATTGTGGTCAGTTGATTTCTTGGCATTTTGGGTCTTTTCTCTCTTCTTTCTTCAGTGTTCTTATTTTGACTCAACCTAAACTTGCATAAACCACTAAGATCCTTTCTCTGACCTTAAATCATAAGTATAAATGCATAAAAACATGTTGAAATTCTCTAAATAGGTAAATAACATGCAATGATCATATAAATGCTTATGAACCTAATTATAAGTAAATATGTTTCATTTCCTATCTAAACTCATGCAAAACATATATAAAATACGTATTATATAGTTAGTATACAATGCAACTAACAAATACCCCCAAACTTGATCTATTGTTCATTCCCAAATAATGACTCAACTCACACATTATTGAAATTTTCTTTTACTCATCATAGTGACCTCCATCTTCCATTCTTAAAGCTTTAACTCATTGACAAGTCCCTAGGGCCATTCTGGTTGTTTTGGATTTCAGTCCACCCTCCATTCTTCCTCAACTTCACCCCCTTCGTCTGTTGATATCTTGTCCTCCTAGATTGGTTATGTGATTCGTAGTTACCATCTCACTCATAGAAATCCTCTCTTAATATCTAAGTGCACAAATCCTCTCAATGCTCTCTTCTACCTATCCTTTACTTAAGTCAAACTCTAGTTAAGATTAGTGGTCTTTCTTTTATGTTGTAATATGGTATGCGTTTAGGTATAGTTGTGATAGGATTTTCATTCTAACTCAAATATGCACACTCATAGCAATAATAACAACCTTATTTGCTTGATTTTCTCTTTACATGCTTGATCCATTATTTATACTCCTTTGTTTTTCTTTATTCAAACCCTCAACCTTGTTTCATGGCTCCCCCCAAACTTATTATTTCACATGCATCTCACTTAGTGCTTGTATATACACTCATATAAAAGTAGGAAGCTCAACATTCATCCATAATACCGAGATACTTTATATATATATATATATATATAACAAAACAATACATAATAGAAAACATATGTATCTTAATGACTGCATCCCTTCATTCTTTATATCATCCAAATAAGCATTATTATAACTGTGAGTGTGCACAAATAGATTCAATTAAGATATGCATCAAAGGGTAAAGCGTTTATATACTGTTTAGGTTCATGACAATAAAACATGCTTTAAGGCTCAAAATTGGTTACAAAGGATTATTTAGTGCTAGGACTGGCCCTTAGGCTAGAACTCAAACAATGATGGTCTACATCATTTCCCTCCTAAAGCCATTCCTAAGCAGTGTTCAAAATAGATTTGATTATTTCAAGAGTCTAGGAAAATTCTCTCCACTTGTGTTATGGTTTTCATGTAACACCCCAACCCCCGTATCTTTAAGCATTGGACGCATCCACCATTTTTCTTGACAGTGGACTAAACCAAACGGCGGGCCGGGCCGGTGTTACATTATAAGCGACGCAGACTTGACTTTCTATTTCAGTCATTTCATGCCTTGATCATATTTAACCGCACATAACTTAAAATTAAGAATTTAATAAGGCAATAGTATAAGAAATAACTGAAATTCACAAA
>JAJIYU010000269.1:0-59229 GCA_030144865.1 Tinospora cordifolia | reverse complement strand
AAAAATTGCACATATCCTTGTATTTTTTACCATGAAATCCCATTTTATGCATTTATAATCATAATTTTTTCTTCCAAAAATCCACTAAATTGATTTTTATTCCTCAATTGGGTAACTAGGACATACTAAATTTTTCATTCACCAATTTTGTATAATATTCTAAGTAAAAATAAAAATTTCATATAAAATTTTCGAGATGTTACAAAGTCTCAACTAAACGAAAACTCCAGGTAAAAGGCTTCATCAGGCCGAGTGAGTCACCCTTGGGAGGTCCCATACTGTTTGTGAAGAAGAAAGATAGTTCCATGAGAATATGTGTCGATTATCGAAAACTAAACTAGGCAACCGTAAAGAACAAATACCCTCTACCAAGGATTGATTACCTATTTGATCAATTAAGATGAGCCACTCATTTCTCAAAGATTGGTCTTAGGTTGAGACATCACCAATTGAGAATCAGGGAATCTATATACACAAGATAGCCTTCGGGAATGATATAGACACTTTGAGTTCACCGTGATGCCCTTTGACTTGACCAATGCCCCAACAGCATTCATAGATTTGATGAACAGAATGTTTAGATAATACCTCAACCAGTTTGTGGTGGTATTCGTAGATGACATCCTAATTTACTCTAAACCAGAAGTTGAACACTTAGAACACTTGAGACTTGTGTTGGAGACCCTTAGAAAACACCAATGGTATGCCAAATTCAGCAAGTGTGAATTATGGATAAAGATGGTCAAGTTCTTTGGCCATGTAGTATCAATGGAAGGCATCTCTGTAGATCTGGAGAAGGTGGAAGTTGTCATGGATTGGAAACAACCAAAGACAGTTGCAGAGATGGTTATTTAGGCCTAACTGGATACTACAGAAGATTCATCCAAGACTTCTCCGAGTTAGCAAAGCCCATGACCAAGTTGATTAGAAAAAGAGTTTAATTCGCATGGAACGAAAAATGCAAACAAGCATTCCAATAACTGAAGAGGAGATTAACTACTAACCCCATCTTAGTCACTCCTACTCATGGTGTTACTTATGTTCTATATATGGATGTTTCACAGAATGGATTGGAAGCAGTCTTGATGCAAGAGGGAAAGGTTGTTGCAGATGCCTCACGACAACTAAAGATCCATGAGTAGAACTACCCAACTCATGACTTAGAGTTAGCATCCATCGTGTTCGTCCTAAAGATCTGGAGATAGTATCTTTATGGTGAGAAGTTCGCTCCATTTTCAGATCATAAGAGTTTGAAGCACATCTACATCCAGAAAGAGTTAAACCTAAGGCAACGAAGATGGATGGAGTTCCTTAAGGATTATGACCTCCAACCACACTACCATCAGGGGAAAGCCAATGTAATGGCCGATGCCTTGAATAGGAAGTTCAATAAGCAAGATGAGGAGAAGGGTTAGATGTAACAATTAATTGAGGAGTTCAATTTGGGCATAAACTTAGATGAGAACCAGGCCTACCTCTACAACATGTCTTGCCAACTAGATCTTCTACATCAGATCAGGGATGAACAAAAGCAAGACAAGTGACTCATAAACCTGATAAAAGGAGTTGAACAAGGTAAAGCATACTGACATCAGGTTAGATGTTGAAAATACTCTAAGACTTGGAGATAGAATTTGTGTACCTCAGAATGGATGAAGTAAGCAACCAATACTTGACAAAGCCCATCTGAGACTAAGTATACAATGCACCATGGCAGTGACGAGATGTATCAAAACCTCAAAAAAAAACCTACTAGTGACAAACAATGAAGAAAGATGTGGCTAAGTATGTCTCCAAGGGCTTAACTTGTCAGCAGGTGAAGGCTGAACACCGAAAGCCCTCTAGGATGTTACAACCACTCCTTGTCCCTGAATAAAAGTGGGATAACATTGTCATGGACTTTGCTAGTGGATTACCCCAAAACCAAAAAGGATAAGATACTTTATAGGTGATTGTGGATCATCTCACTAAAGTGGCTCATTTCTTGCCAATTAGATCCACAGACCAAGTTAGTAAGCTGGGAGAACTCTATGTGAAAGAAATAGTTAAACTTAATGGTGTGCCCAAGATGATAGTATCTAACTGGGACCCTCGATTCACTTCACAGTTCTAGCAAAGTCTACAAAAGGAGTTGGGTTCTAAACTCACCATGAGTAATATTTGTGACCCTCAAACTGATGGTCAGTCTGAGAGAATCAGTCAAACACTAGAAGACATGCCAAGGTCTTGTGTTCTTGACTTTAAAGGAAACTAAAGTATGTACCTACACCTTGCGAAATTTGCCTATAACAACAATTATCATGCGAGTATAAAGATGGCTACATAAGAAGTTCTTTGTGGGAAGCCCTATAGATAACCAACCTATTGGGCTAAACTTGAAGATCATGTACTTACTAGGCCAGATTTGGTGGAAGAGATGAATAACCAAGTAAACTAATATAGAAAAGGTTAACTACGACTCAGATTCGTCAAAAGAGTTATGCAGACGAAAGAAGGAGACCCTTAGAATTTTAAGCAGGCAATAAAGTGTTCTTGAAGATAAGTCCTCAAAAAGGGATTAAAAAGTTTTGAATACAAAGAGAAACTATGGCCTAGATTCGTCAGTCCATTTGAGATACTTAGAAGAATTGAAGAATTACCTACAAGTTAGACCTACCGAACCGAATGACCTCAGCACACAACGCGTTTCATGTGTCGATGCTAACAAAGTATTAACCTCATCCCTCTCACATAATCCATTGGGAGGAGGTAAACATCCAAGATGATGCCACTTATGAAGAAGCAGCAGTTAGGATCCTTGATCACAAGACACAGAACTTGAGAACAAAAGATATTTCCTTAGTCAAAATTCTCTGAAAACATCAAGGGGTTGAGGAAGCCACCTAAGAGTTGGAAAGTGAAATAATTGCTAAGTATCCACACCTTTTTATTAGAAATACCTAAGGAAATGATACTCGAGTTAGTGTATACAAATTTCTAAAACGAAATTCTTTTTAAGGAGGGTAGGTTGTAATACCCGAAAAATTTGTGCAAAATTTGATTAAATAAAATAAATAAATATTGATCCTTGAAAATTTTATAAAATTTTTGGAATACAAAATTGTGTATATTTTAAATGATAGCCAAAATGAGAAACAAATTAATTGAGGGAAGCTTATAGAAATTTAGTGTACAAATAAATATATAGAAAGGTTGGATATTTTAAAAAAATATCAAATCAGAAGAGTTGCCAAAGATTATAATATAGTTTAATATTTAACTAGAAATATAAAATAAGTAGAATAATTAAATAATATATTTGGGTTACAAAAATTTGCAAGTTTCATTCAAAAAAAATTATATAAATAAATGAGAAATAAATTCAAAGTGTTATATAAATAAATAAAGACAAATTAATTCCAAACAATTATACGAAAATTGAGGTATAATTGTGTTGAGGCCTAAATGATAAATGAGAATTTCATTCAAATTATAGAATTAGCAAATCTTATTTGATCAAAAATGAAATTAGAAACATTTCATGAGTATGTGTGCACAAGAGACCAAACTAGAAAAGTTTCTAAAATGAAATCAACTCAAAAGAATGTATTAACAACTTCTAAAATAATTGCTTACTAATATATGTGCTTGTAAAACAAGTAAAATAAAGAATTAGAAATGTTTCTAAAATGAAATCAACTCAAAAGAATGTATTAGCAACTTCTAAAATAATTACTTACTAATACGTGCTAGGGAAACAAGTAAAATAGAGAATTAGAAATGTTTCTAAAATGAAATCAACTCAAAAGAATGTATTAACAACTTCTAAAATAATTGCTTACTAATATATGTGCTTGGGAAACAAGTAAAATACAGAATTAGAAAGGTTTCTAAAATTAAATCAACCTAAAAGAATGTATTAGCAACTTCTAGAACCTTTACTTACTAATTCTTATGTATAGAAAACAAATAAAATGGAAAGAAAAAGAGTTTAGAGAGGTTTCTATAATGAAGACACCCCAAACTTGCCAATTCATACTCGTTAGAACTCTACATAAACCCAAGTATGAGCACCATTTTCTTCATCCCAAAGCAAGAGCCGATAAGATCCCTCTTCCTTTCTCTGGCTTCTCTCTTAGCACCTCTTTTCAATTCCTAAGAGTACTTGAGTGTGAAGTTTTTAGTTCTTGAGTGTTCTTGAGATTCTAGACGTCTTAGAGGGTGGAAGTGCTACTGAAATTTTGATTTGTGCAACTAAGATTTCAAAACAAGGTGGAAGTGATTTCAAAAACCCCCTCTTTACTAGTTTGAATTAATATTATGTTCATGCATGTTTTAAAATCTATTTATCATACTTATTTCAATTTCAGTCCATTCACATGATTTAATTTTCAGTTTGATATATATGCCATGTTTAAGCATTCATAAAACCATGCCACGCTTAGTTTCCTATGCTTAGGCTGATTTTGAGATATGATGCATGCAAGTGATATTTTTATGCATTTATGATGATAATATGCTGAATTTTAATTCTTTTATGATTCATGATTATGAGAATTCAAATAAAAGACTTTGATATTAAGAACCATTGTAACACCCCAACCCCCGTATCTTTAAGCATTGAACATGACCATCATTCTCTTGATAGTGGACTAAACCAAATAGAGGGTCAGGCCACTGTTACATTTACAAGTACACAACTTGCATCACTTTCTATTTTAATTATTTCATGCCTTGATTGTATTTAACAGTACATAACTTAAATTTAGGAATTTAATAAGGAAATAGTACAAGAAATAACTGAAATTCATAAACTCAATTAATTAAATAAAATTGAGTACATAATTTGATCTTGAAGAAAAACTATTACAGCAAAAGATTCAAAACGTGGGCTACATGCCCTTACATAGAAATTAGAAACTTTCTAAATAAAAACAACCTAACTAATATTCATGGTCTTCATGTAATTTAATTACCTGAAAAATAGAAGGAAGGGGTGAGCACATAGCTTAGTGAATCTTTCTAAACATTTAAGTCATTATTTCAATTCAAACAAACCAAGCATATCAAAAGTTTTTGTACATTAGGCAATTCAAACAAATTTTTTGTTTATGGTTGACATTCGAACCGAAAGAGTTTGATCTCTGTGTTCCACATCATCGGGAGAGAGAATTACTTTTGGAAACTCAAACCCCAATATTTATGCAGTGGGATCACTCTTGGAAACCCAGTTCAAAATCATCAAAGGCAAGATGACAAGCCAGATTGGGGGTGGAACACATACGATGATACTATGCAATCCATCATCACGTTGGTATGTGGTTAGGATCATTATTTAATCTTTCCTTAGTGATAAAACATATAATGTCAGATTAAACCATCGATATAACATATATATAACATAATTCATTAAATATTTATTCACGGCACAAGTCATGCATATCATGCATCGTTATTCTTGATTTCTAAACATGCGTAACATGTATATTCAAATAAATAACGCACTCATATTTAAAACGTGTATTCACTCATTTAACTTCAAAACATCATCACACATGCAAGACTTATTCAAATTAAAATAAAGAAGTGAAAGTTAGAAATCACTTTCACCTTAAATAAATCTCTTCTGCACACTTTCGAAATTCGACAGAGTTTCGTTACTTCAAAGCTTCTAAACACTCAAGAACTCTCAAGAACACTCAAGAACAGTTCAAGATTACTCAAGAACTGAAGGGATTGCCAAGAAGAAGGCCAGAGAGAGTTAAGAGGGACTAGTATGCTCTTGATTTGAGATGAAAACAATGAGAGCACTAGGGGTCCTTTATATAGAGTTCAAAATGGCATAGAATGGTAAGTGTGTGGTGTTCTCCTTGTAGGAAACTTGCTAATTTTTCAAAATTTCGTGCCTCCCAAGTATAGGAAAATAGCAAGTGTATTTGGGGTTTTTTGTTTGGAATATAGAAATCAAATTGTCGGATTTTAGAAACATTTTTTTAAATTTTTTTTGAATCTTTTGTGATTTTTCGATTTTATTTTCGAAGACTCGAATCTCAGCCGTCTGATTTTCCTCGAGCGCAACTTTCAGCGGTCGTCATTAACAAAATCGCTGTGGATCATCATATTGTCCTCAAGCGCAACACGATCGTTTGCGATCAACGAAACTCGTATGGACTGTCAGATCAACCTCGAGCGCAGCACCGGATCGCAATTGATCAAAAATGTTTCAAATCCAGACCATCAGATCTTCCTCGAGCGTAGCACCGTTTGTGATTAACAATGCGACTTTGATGTTCACCGTCAGAAAAACCTCGAGCGCAATACCAGATGATCATCACAACGCGAACACAGATCCTAGCTGCATGATCAACCTCAAGCGCAGTGTTCAAATTTTCGTTCGTGATCAACAAAACAAATCTGGACCGTTCGATCAGGCGGATTGATTTTGGGCCGTTGGATTTCGATGATTCGGTGCTCCTGAGCGCTGGTTTGGCTTTGATCTCGTTCGTTGGATCGTGCAGATTGATTTTGCACCGTTGGAGGCAGTTTCTAATTACCAAAATTGCTTTCTACAATTGTTATTATCCGAAATTTGCTAATTATACACTTTCTAATTGATGTAAACATGGTTTATTGCACATGTCCTTCTATTTTATTGACTTGTTAATATTTTTTTCCTTTCTATTTCTTTAATATTGTATTTATTTTATATTTTTTCCATTTCTTTAATATTTTTAATGTCCACAATTAAATAATCTAAATTTTTATTTCTTCATTTTCATATATTTTTATTTATATATTCATTATTTATGTAATTATAAATTGATACTTATACAATGATATATTTATTTTAGATAAATATAAGTATCCTACATTTTTATTTAATTATGTAAATTTTTCTATATACATATTCCTATAATATGTAGTATTTAACACTCAATATATATATATATATATATATATATATATATAGATATATATACTTTATTTCTATTCTTTATCCCTTAAGAAATGAAAGCAACTCTTTAAATTTCATAATTAATTCTACTCAATTGACATTTTTATTTAAATATCAAATTAAGGCTTTATTTGCCTACCCATAATTTGCACCCAAAAGTTTCTTAAAATCTTCAAAGTTGATTCGCTTTACGTATTTCATTTTATTTCATCAAACTTATTTATCTTTAATTATTTGACAAAATTTTGGGTTATTACAACCACATATTCTCATAGTGATCCAAAATGATACTATGGGTGTTCTTTACATATATTATATGTATATGAGTTGCATATACTATGTGTGTGTATGGGTGTAGCACAAGATACTTGGGATAAAGGCAAGGGGCCCTAAATCCAAAAGAATGTGACATACAGAATTGTCTTTCCGCTCATGGGGATGTATTTTGATAAGAACATCAAGGGATTGGATCCCCTTTTATTCTAACATACAATTAAAAATAAGAAACTGTTTGAAACGTCTAATGTATGCAAGTGTTTGAATGTGAATGTATTATTAGTTTGAATTAATAACTAGCTTGTTTTTAGAATAATCCACTAGACTATATGTTCACCCTTCCTCTTTTATCTTTTTCTGGAAATTGAATGACATGATAAAGCTTACTAAGATTTAGATCACTTGTTTTTAGAAAGTTTCTATTTTTATTTCTAATGTAAGGGCATCTTGCCCAAGTTTTGAATAAGTTAGATTTTCGCTAAAATAGTTTACATTTTAGAGTTATGTATTATCTTTCTTTTAATATTTGAATTCAAGTTATGTACGTGTGTCATTTAATTCAAATAGTGAATAAATAAAAGGTTATTTATGTCTTTGTGTTGTCTTATTGAATTAAATTAAATAAATTGGGTTGTGTGCTCATAATGTTCAATAAGAATTAGGATAATGAATTAGAAAGGCAAGTTGTGTACTTGTAATGTAATACCGACCCGGCCCGCCTTGTGGATGAATCCAATTGAAAGTTTTGAGGGTTGGGATGTTACAATACCTGATAGCTCTATGTTCCTTTCGTTCGCCTCGCACAAAATGGTTCCAACAACTTTAGGTTTCTTGCATTATGCCTTGGCATGGGTCTATGGCTCTAGAACGTGACTATAGCGTTCTTTTCCTTTCCATGGCTTGTGAGACATCCAAGAGATGTTGGGATTGATCAACATTGATTTAGAACGTGTGTAAACGAATGAAAAGGCCGTCTTGATTTGCTAGTTTCAATTTCAGGGAGGAGTGTGCGGTTATGGGGATTGTGAGATTAAGGTTTTTCTATGCACATATATAGATGATTTTGTGTCCCAGAACTTTCATTTTTTATCTTCAATCGTAGTACCACAGTATTGAGACTATTTTTAATCTACCGCATCCTGAGACTGCGGTATCACGTCTATGCCCAAAATTCTAAGTTTTCTAATAGTAATACCACGTATCACGTCGTGGCACCATTGTACCACGTCTTTGTTAAAATTTTTGAGTTTTTAATTACAGCACCACGGTACTCACACAGAACATTTTTTTCATACACCCAATGCACTATCGCGGTCCTGGAAATGGGTACTGCAATAGTCGTGATGTTTTTAGCAATTTTTCTATCTTTTTTTGAACATTCTCGAACTTGGGGTATTACAGCTTTTTGGGTGCGTTTTTCGTGTCGTTACCGCGGTAGTCCTGAGCATTACCATGATAACGTGTGATAAACTCCACATGAACAATGCACTACCACGATCATTACCACGGTAATCACTCATCTCCTAGAAACTGCAACTTCGTGCATGGTTTTCTCGTCTCCTCTTGCATCTGGGGCCTCAAAGTACTAACTTAGGACTCAAAATACGAATCGTACAAGGTAAGAAGACATTATACCTCACTGGTATAAGCTCACTTCTTGGTTGGCCTCACCATTCACCCCAGAGGAATGCCTTGAATGCCTTAGGTTGCTTTCTTAGGTTTTGTTTCATCAAGTGAACACGCATAACCTTAGGAACTCATAACAGTGATGGGAAAGCATGCATTGTTGGTGAAACAAACATCTTTCCTTGATATCATCGTTTGAAATGTGTCACAGTCCCTACTCCCACATTGACTGTTAAGTTTTTTTTTCCAATAATGCTTGTGAGATTGTTGCCAAAGGTTGGAATGGATTGGTACTAACTCAGAATGCGTGGGTGTGGGGGGGGGGGGGGGGGGGGGGGGGGGGGGGGGGGGGGGCGAAGGAAGTCTGTTGAGAGTGCCTAGTATCATTTCTTGGAAGAGACAGTGCGTGGTTGCCGGATGAATAACGAAATTAGGGTTTTTTGGCACACTATTCACATATATATAGTATGCATTACCACAGTAATGTGATAGCATTACCATGGTAGTCAAACTGCGTTAATTTTTTTTTGGGTTCTAATTGCATTACCACAGTAATTGCAAATTGTAACACCTCAACCCCCGAGACTTTCAATTGGATTTATCCACAAGGCGGGCTAGGCTGATGTTATGTTACAAGTACACAACTTGCCCTTCTAATTCCTTTATCCTAATTCTTACTGAACATTATGAGCACACAACCCAATTTATTTTATTTAATTCAATAAGACAATACAAAGAGATAAAGAACCTTTTTCTTTATCCATTATTTGAATTAAATGAGACAAGTACATAACTTAAATTTAAAATATTAAAAGAAAGAGAGTACATAACTCTAAAATAAAAACTATTTCAGCGGAAGTTTAACTTACTCAAAACTTGCACAACATGCCCTTACATTAGAAATAAAAATAGAAATTTTCTAAAAATAAGCGATCTAAATCTCTAGTAAGCTTCATCATGTAATTCAATTTCCTAAAAAGATAAAAGAGGAAAGGTGAGCATATAGCCCAGTAGATCATTTTAAAAATGACCAAGTTACTAATTCAAACTAATAACACATTCAAATTCAAATACTTGCATACATTAGGCGTTTCAAATAGTTTCTTATTTTCAATTGCATGTTAGACTGAAACGGAGTCCAATCCCCTTGATGGTCTTATCAAAATACCTCCCCATGAGTGGAAAGACTATTCTGTGTCACATTCTATTGGATTTAGGGTCCTTTGCCCGTATTCCAAGTATTTTGTGTTACACCCATATGCACACAGTATATGCAACTTATATGCATATAGTATATATAAAGAACAACCATAGTATCCCTTTGGATCACTATGACAGTACTTGGTTCTTAATATCAAAGTCTTTTATTTGAATTCTTATAATCATAAATCATAAAAAAAAACTAAAATTTAGCATATTATCATCATGAAAGCATGAAAACATCACTTGAATGCATTATATCTCAAAATTGGCCTAGGCATGGGAATTGAATGCATTATATGAATAGACTGAAATTGAAATATATATGATAAACAAATTTTAAAACATGCATGAACATGATACTAATTCAAATTAGTAAAGAGGGGGTTTTTGAAATCATTTCCACCTTGTTTTGAAATCTTAGTTGCACAAATCAGAATTTTAGCAGCACTTCCACCCTCTAAGACATCTAGAATCTCAAGAACACTCGAGAACTAAAAACTTCACACTCAAGAACTCTCAAGAACTCCTAAGAATTGAAAAGAGGTGCTAAGAGAGAGGCTAAAGAAAGCAAGAGGGATCTTATCAGTTCTTGCTTTAGGATGAAGAGAATGGTACTCATGCTTGGTTTTATATAGAGTTTTAATCATGAATTGGCAAGTTTGGGGTGTTTTCATTGTAGAAAGCTTTCTAAAATTTTTTCGCTTTCCATTTTATTTGTCTCCTATGCATAATAATTTGTAAATAAAGGTTTTAGAAGTTGCTAATATATTCTTTTAGGTTGATTTCATTTTAGAAACATTTCTAATTCTCTATTTCACTTGTTTCCCAAGCACATATATTAGTAAACAATTATTTTAGAAGGTACTACTATATTCTTTTGAGTTGATTTTATTTTAGAAACCTTTCTAATTCTTTATTTTACTTGTTTCCCAAGCACAAATATTAGTAAATAATTATTTTAGAAGTTGCCAATACATTCTTTTGAGTTGATTCATTTTAGAAACATTTCTAATTTTCCATTTTACTTGTTTTCCAAGCACATATTGAATACCCTATAATCTTGCATGGAATAAAATGAAACAATTCAAATTTCATTTAATTGAATTTGGATGAAAAATGAAAACAGGTTTAATTCTAGGATAAATTTAGCAAGTCCAAACCCCATTTAGTGAAACTTTTGACCTCAGAACGACCTGAAATGACACGAGATACCATGAACTAATCAACTAGACAACTTATCCAAAAATTAGCTAAATTGGCCAAAATTTGGTTTTCATTTGCTTAATACCCTTCAGTTTAGTCTAAATTAGGAAAGTAAATGAAATGAGGGTCACCCTAGCCAAATGATAGTTTGAAAATGTGCCTTATTTTATTATGAACACAAAAATATATATTAAAGTCCTTAATTCTTAGTAAATAATGAGATATGAATTTTTTATTAAATTTATATGGAACCATAAATTCATGGCCACTCCTAAACATATCTAAACCACATGGGTGGAACACCATGATCATGTACCCCCTTACCTTACCCAATCTTAATAGGATGCTTCCCTTATTTGAAATCATATAGAATGATCCCATGTGCCATACAAATGATCAAGTATACCACACCTATGAGATGTCCCACATTATTTAGAAACCATTAAGAATGATCTCATGTACACACAAACATTTATCATGTACACATGCCCTATTATGCAAAAGTCGGTCCATGTGTGTGTGTGTGTCTATGCACACATGTGAGCAACCTTAAATGATGAACCATGCTCACACACCAAACCCTAGCCGTCACACACAAAGAAGAAACCAAAAAATCAAGAATAAGAAAGTTTCGTAAACCTAAATATACACAATCTTGGCACCACGTGAAGGAAAGACCATCATATCCTTCACGCAACAAACCCTAGCTGTCCCCTTGTGAATTGTGTACAAACCTAGCCATTACCTATGTGAGGAAACCCTAATCAAAGTTGCCAAAATCATGGCCCCCTAGGTGCTCTTGAAAATGTATATAAACTTCCTTATGCCACTTATTTTTCATCCCAGAGTAAGAGTTGGCACTTCCCTTTTAGCTTGTTCTAGCCTTCTTCGTGGCAACCCTCTTGTTCTTGAGTGATCTTGAGGTATTCTTGAGTGTTTGAATGTTTGATTGAGTGTTCTTGAGTTGTCTTGAAGTGCTAGAAGTGTTAAAGAAAGAAACCTTTGCTGAAATTTTGAGAAAAAGCTTCATAGGGTGGAAGTGACTTCTAAAACCTCCTCTTTTCTTCTTTTGATTAATGTCATGTCCATAGCATGTTTAATTTCCAGAAATCATTTATGTTTCAATTTCAAAAATTTAATCATGATTTCAGTTTCAGTTTAGTACATGAGTATGTTTTAAGGATTCATGAATCCATGCCATGCCTAGTACCATGTTTAGGTTTATCTCATCTATGATGCATGTTTTTGGATGATTCATGCTTTGATTTTCGGATTGTTTATATTCTGAAATTTATTCTCTTATTATATGATTCATGAATATGAGATTAATTATAAGATGATGATGATTAATAATCATGTACCATCATAGTGAACATGTAGGTTACTATAGATGTTCTTTACATGTGACTAGTTTACATGGGTAATGTCCTAAAATACTTGGACTATGGTTAGGCCGTAAGTTTAATAAAAATGGCTAAAAAATGTCTTTTTTACTCCAAGGAGATATTTTATTAAGAACATCAAGGCCTTGAAAACCTTTTTGGCAAAGTCACAACTATATACAAAACGTTGCTTGAAACGCTTAATGTATGCAAAAGTGTATGAATTATGGATGTGTTTTTAGTCTAAATTAGAAAATTGGTCATTTGAAAAGGATCCACTGGGCTATGTCCTCACCCTTTCTCTCTTTTTTTTTAAGAAATTAAATACATGATAAAGCATGCTAAAGACTTAGAATGCTAGTAGTTTTTAGAAGGTTTCCATTTTACAATGTAAGATCATATTGCTCAAGTTTTGAATATTCTGCTGTAATAGTTTCATTTTAAATTTGAGTTATTTACTCCACTTTATTAAATTAATAAAGTTTATGAATTTTTTTATCTTTTTCATTATTTCCTTATTTATTTAAAATAAAGAAATACATTATTGAATTCATATAATTAAAACAAAGAGTACATATAATCAAAACTTTAAACTCTTTATTTATTCAAAATAAATAAATACATTATTAAATTCATATAATCAAAAGAAAGAGTACATAACTCTAAAATTTAAAAGTAAAATTCAGTAGAAGTCTTTATTCAAAATTTGGGACATACGCCCTTACAATATAAACTTTTTAAAAGTAGACTTTCAAAAATTCATAGTCTTCATGTAATTTAATTTTCTAAAAAATAGAAGGAATGGGTAAGTACATAACCCAGTGGATCATTCATTAAATGACTAAGTTACTAATTCAAATCAAAAGTACATCTAATTTCAATCACTTACAAGCATTAAGTGTTTCAAACAGTATCTTGTTAGTGTTGTATATTTGACCAAAAGGGGTTTTTTAATCCCTTGATGTTCTTCATTAAAATACTCATATTATGGGATGGAATGACAATTCATCTTGTCACATTCCATTGGAAATAAGGATCATATGTCCTCATTCCAAGTATTTTAAAACACATCCACACTTAGTAATGTTACTCATATACACTAAGTATATGTAAATAACACTCATAGCATCACTTAGACTACTATGATGGTATGTGGTTCTTATCTTCACTTTTTTATATTTAAATTTAAATAAATATGAAACAAGATCATAATAATTAACATCAAAATTTAAATAATCAAGAAAACATGAAAAACACAAATAACATGCAAAAAACTCAAAAATAAGTCTAAGCATGGTTTCTAAGTATGTTATGCTATCGTGCATGAATTAAAAATATAAAAACATGCTAGCTGAAATAAAAAAATGATCAAACATGCTTCAAGCTGAAATTTAAACATATTGAAATTCATAAAAGAACATGATAAAAAGAATTGAAAACATGAATGCAGTATAGGCTTGAAGTAATAAGATAGGAGTTCTAGAAATTTCCTCCACCTTAATCCGAGTTTTTTGTTGAATTTGACAGAGGTTCCCCTTATCTATCACTTTCAAAACTTCAAGAACTTTTAACCACCAACAAAAACTACTTCAAAAAATCTCTAAAATACTGAAATAAGAACTCCTCACACAAGAGAAAAAAGAGGGTGAGAAGAAGTGTCAAAAAGAGGGCAAGAACAAGCAAAGAGGAAAGTGTCAACTCTTTGCTTTGGGATGAGATGAATGTTAGCAAGAGATTGAGTTTTATAGAGTCTGGAAGTTATAGAGTTTCATGAGTACTAGAAGATGATTTGGACATGCTCACACTAAGAAACCTTTCCATTTCTCTATGGGGATGTTTTGGAATACATAGATTGAGTGTGCACATGATTTAGAATGTGGGTTGATTTGGTTTCCAATTCTTGGTGTGAACACAAGATATAAGCTTTATTTGATTTCCTATTTATTTGTGAACAGAAAAAAGATTTAGGATACTTACTATTCTTTGTCTGGAAGTTAATCTGGGTGATATTGTGAGCAAGGCAACTTTCCAATATATTTTGGTAATTGATTCCTTTTCTTGTGCACAACAAATCAACAAGATTTGGCAATCTTCTATTTTGAATTAGAAACTTCTAATCTTGTTCTTAACGTGTTTAGAAACATTTTTAGCAACTTTTATTCTTAAATTAGAAACTTCTAATTTGGATTATTTGGGATGTTTTTGGTGTGTAGAGCATGGTATATATGATCACATCATGGTGCACATGGAATAATTCATTCATGGTTTCTCAACACTAAGTGGGACGTCTCATAGGGGTGGCATACTTGATCATTTTCATGGCGCATGGAACTATTTTACATGAACTCAAATAAAGGAAATGTCCCATGGAGCTTAAGGTAGGGTGAGGGTACACATGATCATGGTGTTCTACCCATGTGACTTACACATGCTTAAGGTGGCCATGACGTCATAGTTTCACAAAAATTAAATAAAAATTAATATCTTCTTATTCACAAGGAATTATGATTTATAACCTATAGTTTTGGAATCACATGAACCTAACACAAATTTTAAGGTATGGTTTGGCCCAAGGTGATTTTGCCTCAAAAACTTTCCTTATTTAAGACCCATTGAGGTCAATAAGCAAATAAAAATTCAAATCTTGGCCAATTGTCCTGATTTTTAGATATGTCATCTATTTTGTTAGTTCATGTCATTTCATTTTGTTTCAGGTCATTTTGATTCCCTGAAGTACCCTATATGCCAATTATTTCCTAATTTGGACCTCGTAAAGGATGTTTGGTAAATGAAACCCTTAACCTCGATCAATTGTTTTAATTTTTGGATATGTTGTCCTATTAATTGGTTCATGTCACCTTACTTCGTTTTAAGTTGTTTTGGGTCCCTTAGGGGCACTAAATGAGAGTTTTGGGACCTGCCAAATTTAGCCCTAAAATGAGCTCAGTTTCATTTTGTACCCAAATTACACTAAGTAAATGATAAATTTCATTTAATTAAGAATAGAGAATTTAGGGTGTCACACACTTGCCAAACTGTGCTCACCATAGGAAATTTGAAAGATTCACTTGTCTAAACCATTTGAAAACATCACAATGAAGAGAGGAAAGTTGTCATGTGAGCATGCCAAACTGTCCCCCTAATGTGCTCATGAAACTCTATATAAACCCCCTAATGCTCTCATTCTTCCTTATTCCAAAGCAAGAGCTTGCTAGCCCCTCTTGACTTTCTCTAGCCCTCTTCTTGGCAACCCCCTTAGTTCTTGATAATCTTGAACTATTCTTGAGTGCTTCGGTGTTTGATTGAGTGTTCTTGAGTCGTCTTTGAGTACCAGACGTTTTGAAGAGGGGAAACTCTGTCGAAATTTCAGTGATCTTCAAATAAAGGTGGAAGTGATTTCTAAAACCTCCATTTTACTTGTTTTAGTTTAATATCATGTTCATATATGTTTGATTTTAGCTTAGTATGCACATATAGGTTTGAGGAACATTATTTAAAATTTAGATTTACATGTATGTCATGTTTGTTGATCATGAAACCATGCCATGCTTAGATTATGCATGTTTAGGTTTATTTTAAAGTATGATACATGTTATGTGCTTATTTTCATGTTTTGAATGTTTATATGTTAAACATGCTGAATTTATTTTATTTATGATTCATGAGTATGAGATTAAATAAGAGATCTTGAAATTAAGAACCACATACTGTCATAGTGAAAGTGAGGGTCACTGTGCGTGTTTTTTACTTGTGATTGGTTCATATTGTTCAAGTCCAAAATACTTAGAATATGGGTGAGACCCTAAGTCCGATGAATATGGCAAAAGAAATGTCTTTTCACTCAAAAGAAAGTATTTTGATAAGAACATCAAGGGTCATAAAACCTTTTCAATCTAATGTACAATTGTAAACGAAAAAATGTTTGAAACGCCTAATGTTTTACAAGTACTTGAAGTTGAATGCGTTGTTAGACTAAATTAGTAATTTGGTTGTTTGAAAAAGATTCACTGGGCTATTTGCTCACCCTTTCTCTTTTATTTTTCAGGGATTTGAATCACATGAAGACTTTGATATTAGATAGGTTCTAATTTTAGAAAGTTTCTATATTTGAATGTAAGGGCATGTAGCCCAAATTTTGAATATCTACAATGTAAGACTTCTGCTGAATTTAATTTCTTTGATTAGTTTTGAGTTATGTACTCTCTTTTATTAAATCAACAAAGATTTGGAAAGTTTTCTTTTATTTATTATGTAATTGCCTTATTGAACTGTGTGTATAAATTTTGGGTTACGTATTCTTGAATCTGGATGAGGCGTGGGATAAAAGGAATAAAAAGTCAAGTTGTGTACTTGAAATGTAATATTGGCCCGACCCGTCTTGTAGTTAAGTCCAATTTATAGTCTCAAGGGTCAGGGTGTTATAATTTGACTGGCAGGAAATGAAACACTTTAGTGAAACGATCCACAATCACCCATACAATATCTTCTCCTTTCTGGTTCCTAGGCAAACCACTGACAAAGTCTATGCAAATGTTATCCCACTTCCATTCAGGGATAGGGAGTGGTTATAACATTCAAAAGGGTTTCTGATGTTTTGCTTTTACTTGTTGACAAGTTAAGCACTTGGCAACATGCTTAGCCACATCTCTTTTCATTCCTCTCCACCTGTAAGTCTCTCTAAGGCTTTGGTACATCTTATCTCTGCCAAGATGCATCGTATACTTAGTCTGATGGGCTTCATCAAGTATAGTTTGTTTACTTTGTTCGTTTTGGGTATTCTCAGCATTTGACCTGAAGTCAATATGCTTACCCTATGTAACTCTTTCTACTAGACTAGTGAGCCATTTGTCTTGCCTTTGCTCATCCTTGATCTGGTGCAGAAGATCCAGTTGGCAAGACATATTGTAGAGATAGGCTTGTTTTTCATTCAAGGTTACACCCGACCTAAAGTTTTCAATCAACTAATACATCTGACCCTTTTCTTCCTCTTGTTTGTTGAACTTTCTACTTAAGGCATCAGCTACCACATTGGCCTTCCCTAGATGGTAGTGTAGTTGGAAATCATAGTATTTCAAGAACTCCATCCATTTCTATTGCCTGAGGTTCAACTCCTTGTGGGTGTAGATGTACTTCAAGATATTGTGACCTAAAGGTAGTGTCTCCAAATCTTTAGGGCAAATACAATGGCTGCTAACTCTAGGTCGTGAGTAGGGTAATTCTTCTCATGGACCTTTAGTTGTCTCAAAGCATAAGCGACTACTTGCTTCTCTTGCATCAAGACTGCTCCTAGTCCGCTCAGTGAAGCACCTGTATACAAGACATAGGTGACACCATGGGTTGAAGTGATTAAGATAGGAGTCGAAGTCAATCTCTTTTCTAGTTCTTGGAATGATTGTTCGCACTTTTCATCCCAAGTGAATTTAATGCCTTTCCAGGCTTTCGTGTTTAACTTGGTCATAGGTTTTGCTAGTTTGGAGAAGTCTTGCATGAATCTTTTGTAGTATCCAATTAGGCCTAAGAAACCTGTGATCTCTATAATTGTCTTTCGTTGTTTCCAATCCATGATAGCTTCCACTTTCTCTAGGTCTACAGAGATGCCTTTCGTTGATAGTACATCGCCAAGGAACTTGACTGTCTTCATCCAGAATTCACACTTGTTGAACTTGATATATAATTGGTGCCTTTTAAGGGTCTCTAACATTATTCGCAAGTGTTCTAAGTGTTTAACTTCTGACTTACAGTAAATTAGGATGTCGTCCACGAATACCACCACAAACTAGTCAAGGTTTTGTCTAAACACTCTGTTCATTAAATCCATGAATGCTACTAGGGCATTGGTGAAACCAAAGGGATCACAGTGAACTCAAAGTGTTCATATCGTATCTTGAAGGCTGTCTTGTGTATCAAACTCCCTAATTCTTAGTTGGTGATATCCTGACCTAAGATCAATCTTTGAGAAATGAGTGGCTCCTTTCAATTGATCAAATAGGTCATCAATCCTCCATAGAGGGTACTTGTTCTTTATGGTTTCCTGGTTTAGCTTCTGGTAATCGACACATAGTCTCATGGAACCATCCTTCTTCTTCACAAATAGTATAGGAGCTCCCCAGGGTGACTCACTCAGCTTGATGAAGCCTCTCTCCCAGAGCTCGTTTAGTTGAGACTTCAACTCGATCAGTTCCACTGGAGCCATTCTGTATGGAAGTATGGCTATAGGGTTGGTTCCAGGGTGAAGTTCAATCTTGAACTTTAATTCTCTAGCAGGTGGTAGTCTAAGTAAGTCATCTGGGAATACGTCTTCTTACTCACTAACAACTGTTAGATCTTGGATTTTCTTTTGTTCAACAAAGTCCTCCTTTCTTGAACTCATCCTTCTACTTCAAATAATTTAACATGGTTATGGTTGGACTGTTCAATAGTCTCTCATATCTTCGTTAATTCTATAGGTTTCCCCCGAAGGTAGGATTATGGTTACTCGCCTCTTAGGACAATCTATCTGAGCTTCATACTGGTCTTACCAATCCATCCCCAAGATCATGTCATTGCCATAAAATGGTAAGATGCATAGGTCAACTGATATGAGTTTGTACCCAAACTTGAGGTCACAACTACACATTCTTTTTGAGGTAATAGTAGTCCCTATCGGTGTGGACACATTCAAAGTTATGGGTAGTGTTTTTGTTACAAGTCGTAACCTATCAGCTAGTTCTTAAGAGATAAATGATTTCGGGGCACCCCAGTCAAATAATAATCTCACAGCAACATTAAAAAGTAGGAACGTATCTTCCACAGTAAGGACTTGATCTTCTTGGGCCTCAATAGCAAACATTCTGGTCTGGTTCTAACCACGACCCTAATTATGCCCTTGATTGGCAATCTGTTGCTTCTGCCTACCTTGAGGACTACTATTTTGACCTCTTCCCAATGGTGGTTGTTGCTGATGAGTCTGAGCAGGTGTAGTTGGGCAATTTTTGGCAATATAACCTTTTTGCGTACACACTTAGCAAGTCTTTGTCTCATTGCCTATTCCTTAAACTCATCCTTGGTTTACCCCTGTTTTCTATGGTGTTTTCCCACTACTCTTGCTTCTCTTTTGAACCTCTTGATCTTTTTCATTCTCGGGCCCTTTGTTCTTCCTCCTCAACCTTTGTTCCAGGTTGAGCTCTTATTCTAGTGTTAGAGCCTTTTCTAAGACATCTTTGTATGTCTTCAGGCCCTAAGTCTTTACTATCTTTCGGATCTCCATCTTGAGGCCTTATGCAAAACAATTAGCCTTCATTCTCTCTTCTCTAATCAGTTATGGCGAGAATTTGGCCAGTTCAATGAACTTCCTTTCATATTTGGCTACAGTTAGGTCCCTCTTATTCAGCCAGACGAAATCTTCTTATAGCTTACTCAATGTCGCTTTAGGAAAGAACTTTTCATAAAAGATCTCCGTGAATTTCTCCCAGCTCATGCTTCAACATTTGTGTTAGGATCCATCTTCGTCATTTGCGACCAACTTCTAGCCTGTCCCTTGTAGTGGTATGTGGCTAGTGCCACCCTACCGAACCCGTCACCTGCAGTACATTCAGATGTTCCTTCATTTCTTGATACCAATGATCAGCAGAGATGCAGTCTATGTTTCCATCAAACTGAGGAGGGTTGAGCTTCTCAGCTCTATCAACATCTTCCTCTACCTCTCATCTTTCAAATCTTCCTAAGTCCTCTGACATTCTTGAGCCTAGAGTGTCAGTGCTAGCTGTTGCACAAGGATCAGTTCAGGCACATGTGGTTGTGGTGCTGCCTGGGGGATCGCTTGAGGTGGGACCCTCATGATTTGGTCCATGAGCCTCTGAGCGATTCTTGTCATCAAGTTTTCCATACGATCCTCCATGCCAGCTGGTATTTCTTGTTCTCTGTGTTCTATTTCATCAAAAGGGGTAGATGTAGTAGCGTATCTCTTTAATCCAGCCATTATCTACAAGTCAAAAGTCATTTTAGTATCCGGTAAGGTATCACAGTGAAAGATTTAAGTAAATCATACTCTAGGGCACACAACCCGTCTACATCTTCAAGATACAAAATGTTTTTCCAGACTTGAGAAGATAGTTGTTCCATCCATATTTGTTCGTCAAGTTTGTATTCCCAAGCCTTTCATTTCATTTATACTATCATGACTCAAGATTCATGTCTCCAAGTTTTCGATTTGTTTAGTAGCTATGCTTCAAAGTTTTTTTGGTCCTTGGGTACAAGATTTGGTTTCATATGACATACATATAACAAGTAAGGCATGCTTTCAAACAATCATACAATCACACAAGTTCATGCTAGCATAACAAAATTTCAAGTTTCTATTTAAGCTTCCAGGTTTGAGTGTCTCATACCACTCTAGTCATTCCACTAAGACTTCCATTCAGAAAATTGCCGCACCCAATCAATTTCACAAATGTCTTGACAACTAAGGTTTCTCGAGCCCTACTATACCTGACTGTCCCATACTAGCCAAGCATAGGAAGACAAGTTCTTCCAAAGTCACCGATCATTCACCAAATATGGTTTGTCGTTCTCTAAGTCCAGGCTTCCTCCATAACCTCGAATTCCTATGCGTCCCATACCATATAGAAATCAGAGATACAGAATCTTTCTGATCTAGTGTCCTGACCAAACAAGTATTTCGTTTGTACCTATTTTCAGTTTCTAACCTATGTCCTAAAGTTTTAGTTAGGTTTTAATCCACTGTGCCACCCTTGGCTACTCTCAATTCCCACCTAAGGTCCATTTTCTTGACCTAGGGTTCAATCTAGTTGGAAAGTTCCTCTACTAAGTTGTCCACCTCTATCTAGTTAAAATACCATCTGTGGCATCTTTTCTGAACTGAGTAAGTTCCTTGCCCAAATTTCCACCTTCTGATTTTTTTATACAAAGTAAGAGTGTTCTTCAACTCTGACTACTCATATGAGCTGGTGGGACAACCTCCAAATTGGGCGGCGAGACTCAAGTCTGCTTAGCAACTGCTTGTCATTCTCTAATTTCAGGCTTCCTCCATACCCCCAAATTCCTATGCATCCCATACTACATATGAACTAGAAATACAGAATCTTCCTAATCTCATGTCCTGACCGAACAATAATTCTATTCCCACATTTTTTTAGTTTCTAACCTATGTCCTAAAGTTTTATGCTTTTGATCCACTGTTTCACCCATGTTTCTACCTAAGGTCACTTCCCTAGACATAGGGTTTCAATCTGGTCAACTCACAATCTCTATCTAGTCAAGACACCACCTTTGACATCTTTTTTGCCTTCTATTCAATTTCTTACCCTAGTTCCACTTTCTAATTTTTTTTTTATAAAAATTAAGGGTGTTCTTCAACTCAGACCATTTATTCGAGCTAGTGGGACAACCTTCAGATCAGGCGGCGAGATCGAAGTCCGCTTAGCAACCGTGCTTTCTCAGGTGGGATAACCCACTTCTCCGTCAATGTTTATCTTTACTCAGGATAAGGCTTACCCACTATCAACTCAACTTGCAATTTTTGCATCCAAACAAAACATTTCAAAACACATATTTCCTTTTTGAAAACACTTTCCAAAATAGTTTTCAATTTCAAAAATAGAAGGTAGAACATTTTAATTTCAACTCAAAGCACGGGTTAAACCTAATTGAGTTAATACTTTCTAAATCTAATGCCACCATTGGTATGAGATTAAACTTTCTAATTCTAGCCCAACAACTAATGTCTAGGATTGACTTTCTAATTCTACCCTAGTGTGACACCCCAATCCCCGTATCCTTTGGATTTTTGGACATAACCATTGTTTTGACAGTAGACTTAACTATACAGACGAATTGGGCCAGTATTACTTTATAAGTGATTGGCACTTGACATTCTATTTCAATTATCTTATGCCTTAATACAATTCAAGAGTACGTAACTCACTTTTAGGAATCAAATCAAATAAGGCAATAATATAAGAGATAAAAGAAATTCATAAACTTTATAAGTTTAAATAAAGTGGAGTACATAACTCAATCTTAAAATGAAACTATTACAGCGAAATATTCAAAACTTGGGCTGCATGCCCTTACATTCAAATATGAAAACTTTCTAAAAATAAAGAAACTATTACAATTTGCAACGTCTTCATGCATGTTCAATTTCCTAAAAATAAGAGAGGAAGGGTGAACACATAGGCCAGTGGATCCTTTTTAAACAACCAATTTTTCAATTTAGACTAAACACACATCCATATTTCGTACACTTGCATATATTAGGCGTTTCAAGCAACATTTTGTGTATAGTTGTGACTTAGACCAAAAGGATTTTTAAGGCCCTTGATGTTCTTAACAAAATACCTCCTTAGAGTCAAAAATACATTTTTTAAGCCAATTTCATTAGACTTAGGGCCTAATCCATATTCCACGCATTTTGGGACATCACTCATGTGAACTAATCACATTTAAAGAACATTCATAGTAACCCAAATATTCACTATAATGGTATATGGTTATTAATCATCATCATCTCATAATTAATCTCATATTCAAGAATCATAAAACAAGAGAAATAAATTTTAGATTATAAACAATCTAAAATCAAAGCATGAATCACCCAAAAACATGCACCATACATTGAAGTAAACCTAAACATGGTACAAGGCATGACACAGATTCATGAATGTAAAACATGTTCATGTTCTAAACTAAAATTGAAATCATGAATAAAATTTTGAAATTGAAACATGTATGATTTCTAAAAATTAAACATGCAATGAACATGGTATAAATCTAAAGAAGAAAAAAGGAGGTTTTAGAAATCACTTCCACCTTAATTGCAAGTTTGATAGAAATCCGACAGAGGTTCCTTACTCCAACGTCTAGCACTCCAAAGATAACTCAAGAACACTCCATTTAACACCAAAGTACTCAAGAATACTTCAAGATCACTCAAGAACAAAAGGGTTGCCAAGAAGAAGGCTAGAACAAGATAAGAGGGAAGTGTCAACTCTTTGCTTTGGGATGAAGAATAAGTGTGCACAAGGGGGGTTTATATAGATTTTCAAAATATAAGGGGCGCCATGGTTTTTGCAACTTTGATTAGGGTTTCCTCACATGGTGGCGGCTAGGTTTGTGCAAATAACTCATGGGGGATGGCTAGGGTTTTTGATATAAGGGTTATGATGGTCTTTCCCATAGTTGGCGCCAACATTGTCTATATTTAGGTTTAGGTAACTTTCCTATTCTTGATTTTTGGTTTCTTCTTTGTGTGTTATGGCTAGGGTTTAGTGAATGAGCATGGTTCATCATTTAGATACTTCTAATTAGGGTTGCTCATATGTGCACACACACATGGATCAATTTTACATAACAAGGCATGGTGCATATGATCAAAGTGTAGTGTACATGAGATCATTCTTCATGGTTTCTCATAGTTATAGTATACTTGATCATTTGCATGGGATCATTCTACATGATTCCAAATAAGGGAAACGTCCCATTGAGGTTGGGTAGGGTGAGAGTGTACATAATCATGGTGTTCCACCTATGTGGTTTGCACATGTTTAGAGGTGGCCATAAATTTATGTGTCCATATGAATTTAATAAAAATTCATATCTCATTATTTATCATGAATTGAAGACTTTAATATATATTTTTGTGTTCATAATAAAATAATGCACATTTCCAAACTATTATTTTGGCTAAGGTGACCCTCATTTCATTTACTTTCATAATTTAGACTCCATTAAAGGGTATTAAACAAATGAAACCCAAATTTTGGCCAGTTGACTTAATTTTTGGATATGTTGTCTAGTTGATCAGTTTATGGCATCTCGTGTCATCGTTCTGAGGTCAAAAGAATCGCCAAATAGGGTTTGGACTTGCTAAATTTATCTCTGAATTAGACCCATTTTCATTTCTTACCCAAATTTAATCAATTGAAATTTGAATTGTTTTATTTTATGTGGTACAAGATTACAGGGTATGACACCTAGCAACTAATGTCTATGATCTGATACCACCTTTTGTAACACTCCAACCTTGAGACTTTCAATTTGGTTTAACCATATGGTGGGCCGAGGTCTGGTTACAATTACAAGTACACAACTGGTCTTTCTAATTTAATTATTTCACGCCTTATTTAATTAAAAACATTTACTAAGGTAATTGCACAAGAGATAAAAGAAACTTTTTAACTTTTTATTGATTTAATAAAAGTGGGTACATGTAAACTTCTAAAAAAGAAAGAGTACACAATGCAAAATGGAAACTTGTAGTGAAAATTCAAAACTTGGGCAACATGCCCTTACATTAAAATAAAAATAGAAACTTTCTAAAAGTAAGCAATCTAAGCCTTTGTATGCTTCATTGTTTAATTCAATTTCCTGAAAATATAAGGAAGAAAGGGTGAGCATATAGCCCAGTTAATCTTTTTCAAACAACCAATTCATTATCTTAGACTAATATCACATTCAATTTCAAACCATTGTAAAACATGAGGTGTTTCAAACATTATTTTGTTTATAGTTGTAGATTAAATTGAAAGGGTTTTATAGCCCCTGATGTTCTTATCAAAATACTTCCTTGGAACAACAAAGACATTTCTTTTGCCATATTCAATGGACTTAGGGTCTAACCCATATTTCAAGTATCTTGGATTTCAACCATGTGAACTAATCACAAGTAAAAAATATCCATAGTGACCCTCATGTTCACTATGACAGTATATGATTCTTAATCTTAAAATCTGTTATTTAATCTCGAACTTATGAATCATAAATAAAATAATTTCAGCATGTTTAAGATAGACATTCAAAGCATAAAAACAAATACATAGTATGCATCATACTTTAAAATAAACCTAAACATGCATATCTAAGCATGACATGGTTTTATGATCAACTAACATGATACACATGCAAATCTAAAATTTATATCATGTTCTTCAAACCTAAATGTGCATACTAAACTGAAATCAAGCATACATGAACATGACATTAAACTAAACAAGTAAAATGGAGGTTTTAGAAGTCAGTTCCACTTTGTTATGTAGTTTCTTAAAAATTCGGCAGAGCTTCCCCTTCTTTTCAACGTCTAGCACTCAAAGAATACTCAAAACACCAAAACACTTAAGAATAGTTCAAGATTACTCAAGCGGGGTTGTCAAGAAGAAGGTTAGAAAATGTCAAGATGGACTAGTATGTTCTTGCTTTGGGACAAAGAAGAATGAGAGCATTAAGGGGGTTTATATTGGGTTTCATGAGCACCTAGGGGACAATTTGGGCAGCTCACAAGGAGAATCTTTCCATAGACAAGAGGGGACGATTTGCATGGTTTGGGCAAGTGTGTTCAAGGTTTGGGCAAGTGGGCCCACTAGGTTTGAGCATAATCTTTGGATCTTTCTTTGTTTTCTTTATGTGTGAGAGCACAAAAGAGGTTTAGAATACTTGCTAAATCAATTTGGGACGTCTATATTAAATCAAATTTTGTGCTCATGACAAGTTTCCTAGTTGGTCTCTTTGTTTAGGTGCCAAGTTATGAGAGCATGGAATCTTTCTAATCTTGTTTCTTTACTTGGGTGTGACAATAAGAGAGCATTAGAATCTTTCCTTGGATGTCTTGCTTGGATGGAAAGGGTCTGAGCAAGAAAACATTTCATTCTCACACAAATCAGCAACTTTCCTCCTTGAATGTCCAACTATTAGAGAACATCTAAGGTTTAGAAACTTCTAATTTGGTTCCTAGTGGTGCGTCAAGCATAGGGAGTATATGGTCATTGTTTGATGTGTACTAGATAAGAACATATCACTCATGGAATATTCACAGTTTGGCAAGTTTCCTTATTGTAAACTTTCTATTTTACTAAGATGAGCACAATGGTGGCGGCTAGGGTTTACTTATGGAGCACACATTACATTCTAGAAACTTTTAATCTTGGAATCATTTGGGATGGCATGTGTATGCTAGGATTAGGGTTATGTGATTACGAAACGTCCTTGGAGCTAGCGTGTACATTATCATAGTTGGGTGTACACATGATCTTGTCATGCTAATATCATCACTCATGTGACTTGCACATGCTTAGGGTTGTTCACCTATTTTTGGGTC
Organism: Tinospora cordifolia; assembly: GCA_030144865.1. NCBI lineage: Eukaryota > Viridiplantae > Streptophyta > Magnoliopsida > Ranunculales > Menispermaceae > Tinospora > Tinospora cordifolia. Next base: position 32,516 of record JAJIYU010000269.1, on the reverse strand, counting down.
CACATGAAATTAATAAAAATTCATATATTTCATTTGGTTATGATTTTTGGCTCTTAGCACATTTTTATGGGTTCACATGAAATCAATAAAAATTTATAACTTCTATTTGGCTAAGGTTTTCTTCATTTTCTTTCCTAATTTAGATCCCACTAAAGCATATTAGGCAAATGAACCCTCAATTGGGCAAATAAAATGAATTTCGGATGCTTAGATCAGTTGGGTGATTTGTTTCATTTCATTTCACTTCATTTAATTTTTGTTTCTCAATTTTCATTCTCCTGAGGGGTTTTTAAGCAATTAAACTAGCTAATTGATCCTTGAAATGAATCGATCTTATTTATCCTTATAATTCAATTATTTCCTTTCATTTAATACGAATTTTTCAGGGTATTACGACAAATTTTTTGGGGTATTACACAGACATTACTGCAGTAATCACGAACAAAGTCCATTTTTTTTGCGTATTATACGCCATTACCTCGATAATCTATGTGACTACCACAGTAACCCTTGGTTGATCATCGTGTAAAGCCTTGATCTTCACTTTGATTCGCTAATTCTCGCGCACATCGACTTGTACGTCCTATTTACCATGATTACATGGATTTTTTCGAAGTTTGTTGCACTTGAAATATTTTTATGAAATTATTTTAATTTATCAAATTTTGTATGAGTTTTGGGGTATTACAATATTGGTATAACGTCGGTATACTTTTGGTATACAATAAACTATGGAAAAAATGCTTGAGGGAAAATCGTTGTAGTTCAATGGTGTATGCTTGAAAATAAGCACACTATTTCAATAACTAGTTGAAAAAAGTATGATACACGATGAAAAAATTAGGTTTACTAAACATATATATTGGCATAACATCGGTATACTTTTGGTATATAATAAACGGTGGAAGAAATGTTTGAACAAAAAAATCATTGTAGTTTAGTGGTGTATGCCTGAAAATAAGCACACTATTTCAATGGAAAGTTAGAAAAAGAATGATAAACTCGATTGTAGTTCAATGGTATACAATGACATATTAGGCATACTGAAAATATACCTTCGAAACTGAAGTGTATGTCTGCATCTTCACTTTAGAAGGAGAAGTGTCAACCTTGTTATCAAATTTTATGATCTTCTTCTTCATTGCTACAATGAAACAATTACTCAATCAGAAATGGAAAAGAAAGAAAGTTCTGTTTATGTTGATTTAGGGCTTTAAAATGAAAATAAAGTTGATACGGGTGTCTTATAAAAGGAAATAATGGAAACAATATAAAATTGAAAGTTTTGCATGAGTTATATATATATTTTTTGATAAAGTGGATAATATTTAATAATATATATTATACGTAAAACTTTGTAAAAAAATGCATACATTAATGAAAATAATTTATTTTTTGTTCTAAAAAAAGTATAATTAAGTGACCACGTGAACTGAGGAGCCCTTTGGGCCTACCTACAAGTCGTCATCTTTTAAATAAGAAGGTTTTGGTATTTGCGTCATGCCCAACAACTTGGACCTTATAGAGCAGCCGCTCTGACTCAGACAAAGCGTGGAATATGATTATCATCGAATACGTAACTAGCTTTGCATAAAACTCACAGTGCACGGTTGTTATCCCACGCGTTCAACCCTGCCTACAAAACATGTTTCATCACCGTCGGATCCATATCTTTCCCTAATCAAAGGCACAGTAATCCAAGCAAGACCGCTGCGTTCATATCGTTTCCGTGCCCAACGTCAAAACCCAAATCACTGAAAACCGTTGGATCTGTTGGTCCAATGGTCCCGAGTTAGGCTTCGTTCTTAAGGAGGCCTCGAAGAAAGTAGGAAACCCTCTCAGCGTTTGCGAAGCGCCTGAACGAGAGAGACGCGTGTTTCTCTCTTTTCGCTTCTCTTCATCCGTTCGTTGCAAAGTCTCAGGTCAGATCACTTTCCTCTCCCTCTCTTTCCCTCTTGTTCTTAAATTTCTTTTTGGATCTCGACTTCGGTATAAGTAATCTTTGGCAATCAGTTTTTGCTTTCCGATCTGCTGCTTTTTTGGGTAAATTTGAAGTTGGAATCTAGATCTTTGAGTTTTTTTTTTTTTTTAATTTTTTTCAAAATGTTTTTGTGATATTTAAATTTGGTTGCGTTCTTGGAGTTGGTTGTCCGATGATCAAATCAGGGCTTGAGAAGGGCTTTTTCTTTTTTTTTTTTTTTTTTTTTTTTTTTGTTTTTGTTTGTTTGTTTGGGGGGGGGGGGGGGGGGGGGGTTGTTCTTTTGTGCGTGTATGTAGATTTTGGTGATCTGACGAAGGTTCTTATAATTGTTTCTTCTTTTGTTGATCGTTGGTATTTTCCTGTTGACTTTGTTGTTTTCGTGCGTTTGTCATGGATCGTTGGCGTTATCAAACTCTTCTGTTTAGATCATCCGTCCGTAGGTAGGGTGGTGTGCTGATTGGCCTGGTTTGTGGTTTGCGATGTTGTGGTTTGAAAGATAGTCTTGGACTTTCACTGTTAATTATGCTTTTGGTGATTGTGCTCGTTTTATGTAAGGGTTTGAAGGTTAAGATATTTTTTTACTAAGTTTTTGGCTTAATTCTTTTACTTTCTTATGTTTATTCAGGATTCTTCTCAATTTAGGGGTTGATTTTATATTGCAATCATGTTTGGCCGTGCTCCAAAGAGAAGTGATAACACAAAGTACTACGAGGTTCTTGGTGTTCCAAAGAGTGCTAGTGCAGATGAGCTTAAGAAGGCTTACAGAAAAGCTGCTATAAAGAATCATCCTGACAAGGGTGGAGACCCTGAGAAAGTGAGCCACATCTGTTATTCATTTATTTATATTTATTACCCAGTGCCAGCTGTGTTCCTTTATAATCTATTTAAATATTGGACCCTGTTTTTTAATAACTCTCGATTGTGAAAATGCATGAAGAGTATATGTTAAGATTTGCACACATGCATGTCGCTGCAAGGGTCTAGGCGACCATAAGTAACACCTGTTACTCTATTTAATAGCTTTGCTGAAGTTTACGTTGCATTCAAATTCACATTTTTCCCAAAAGTTGTCAAAGACATATGTGTTATTAATGGGTTAGTAGGATGGGATGTAAATTTGGCAACCTAGTCTGTATCATCCTACATTGGTTAATATATTTACTGTTTTGAAAGAAATATAGCATGCAATTTATTGATAATGTCTAATGTGACTTTCACAGTTATTTCTCTATTAAGGTCATTTGCGGTTGAAATTAATATGATGGACTGTGAGTTGTACTTGTATTCATTTGAATGGAAATGTTCCTATTTTATTTGTTCATTCTTAATCTTACAAGTTACGACACCTACTCTTTTGATTGTGTAAGCCCTATATTTGGCCTCTTTTGGATATTTCCCTCTCATCATCTGGAATGGGATCTCTTTCGGGATTGTAAAGCTTCTTGCCTTTGCCTCTTGCACTATACTGAAATTTTTGTCCATGAAGATATACACAATTTGTCCTCGAACAATTTTTGTCTGTTTTATGTTCTAAGTATTTAATTCTCATGGCAATGAAAATATTCTTCGGTATAATTCTCCTTTTACGTGTCATTTCATTACTTATCCATTGCAACCTAGTTAGAAAAAAAAAAAAAACTCAAATGTGTTTATTTTATTGCTTGTGTTATGGACTTCTAAATTTTGTGTAGTTCGATGGGTTGTACCTATGATTGCTCTTACTGAATGATGCTGTTCTCACAGCACTAGTCCTATCAGTATCATTCATCAGTTATCATGGTTCAGCAACATCGGCTTCCCTCTTATCATATGCAATGTAAATTGTTGGGATTTGAGATAATTGTATTTGGGAAGGTATTTTCTGATGTGGACAATGTAGTGCAATTATTTTGAGTTCTTGGTTCAAGGAAAATTTCTTTAAACCAACGATTTAAGAACCATAAAATTTGACCTATGATATTATGTAATTGGAATTTTTCATTTGCCATCAGGATTTATGAGTTTTTATTATGTGTTGCTTTGATTTAATATCTGTGTATATTGGAGCAGTTCAAGGAGTTGGCTCAGGCTTATGAAGTGCTTAGTGATCCTGAGAAGAGAGAAATTTATGATCAATACGGAGAAGATGCCCTTAAAGAGGGAATGGGAGGGGGTAGTGCTGGTCACAATCCTTTTGACATATTTGAATCATTTTTTGGTGGTGGAGTTTTTGGAGGTCATATTTTGTTCAGTGCTTTCCCCGCTTTTATTTTAAACCTGCTTTATATGGTTCCATTTTTGTCTCTACCTTTTCTGCCTCTTAATTTGTTTTGTTTTTTTTAATTATTTATCTTTGCTTTTCTTGATTATTTTACTTTGCAGGTGGTGGTAGTTCCAGGGGACGAAGGCAAAAACAAGGTGATGATGTTGTTCACAGCCTCAAGGTTTCTCTCGAGGACTTGTATAATGGAACATCTAAAAAGCTCTCTTTGTCAAGAAATGTCTTGTGCTCAAAATGCAAAGGGTATGTTTCATTTATTTGATCTTCTTTTTCTTTTTCTGTGTCTTTTTTTTTTTTTTTAAACTTTCAAGCCAAATAATTACTAGCACAAATTTTAAATTTCCCTTTGATAAAAGAGTAATACTCTTTTTATTATTCTTTGGACACTCAACTAAGCCGTCTCCCACTTATATGGGTTGTGGCTGCATAGAGTTGTCAAGGCACCTAGGCCATCTCCAAGAGGTGGTATCTAGGCATAACCTAGTTAAGGCTTAGTCTTGGGCTATGTGAGGCTTAGGTATTGTAACTAATGTTCAAGAGGATGTGTCAATCGTATAATAGTCTAGAAACATTCCTTCATTTAACCCATCCACTTCAACTCTTTGTATGAATGTGTATTTTTCCCCCACTCTTTTAAATGTTCCAAATTTGTGTATCCAAAGAATGGTTAAAAACAAAAGACAGAAATTCTACGTTTAGGTAGAGGTTTTTCTTTATGAGCAATCATGTTGTCTAGGTATCAAGGTGAAATCTGGTAGATGGTCCCATCTAGACAAGACAATCTTTGGTTGGGCTTAGAGGAGACAGGCATGCAAATATTGTTTACTTGTGTTTTATTTTAAATATTGTGTTAGAAAAGAGTAATTATAATATTCACACTACAATTTTGTACCGCAAATTAAAAATCTTAGAAACATAGTAAACAAATAAGACAATTAGGCATATAGTGGAAATACGAAATTTAAAGGGGCATATTTGATGTAATACTTTGACAACAAGAATATAGTTAAGGGATCATGTGGTGCACAAGTTTTTTTGGGTCTTAGTGGTTGGTTTTTTTAGTATTGTTGGTACTCTGTCTTCTTAGTTCTCTTCAGTCTTTATTAATTAATTTTATTGTTTTTTCTTACAAAATATTAAAAATATTTGTAATAGAGTTTTCTTGTTCTTGGTTTTCACCATGTAAATTGATTTCTTTGTTTCAGTTTTTCAGTTTTACCGTATTTTGTCAGAAGAACCTAATATGATTTAAATTTAAATGTCTAGTGAGGGGTGTTTGTGCAGATTGAAATCTAACTTGCTTCTTAATTGTTTCAGGAAAGGTTCAAAGAGTGGAGCTCCTAGTAGATGTTATGGATGTCAAGGTACTGGAGTGAAGGTTACAACTAGACCGATTGGACCAGGAATGATCCAACAGATGCAGCATGCCTGCCCTGAATGCAGAGGCTCAGGTTGGCAATTGAAACTGTGTTTTGTTCTTGTTATAATTGTGGATATTGATTCTTACTTCTGATCTATTTGTTTTTCTTGGCATAGGTGAGGTTATCAGTGATAAAGATAGGTGTCCACAGTGCAAAGGAAACAAGGTTATTCAGGAAAAGAAGGTTCTTGAGGTGCATGTTGAGAAGGGAATGCAGCATGGCCAGAAGATAGTTTTTGAGGGAGAAGCTGATGAAGCTGTAAGTGATATTAAACTATCATTTTGATCACTTTGACTGGTATTTTTTCCTTTAATGCAAGTACTTCTACATGTGGCTTGGCTAATATGGATGAAGTTTAATTCTTGATCTCTTGCTTGCAGCCTGATACTATTACAGGGGACATTGTATTTGTGTTGCAACTGAAGGAGCATCCTAAGTTTAAGCGGAAATATGATGATCTCTATGTAGAGCACACGCTCAGTTTGACAGAGTCTCTCTGTGGCTTTCAGTTTGCTCTAACTCATCTGGATGGTAGACAGCTCCTCATAAAGTCAAACCCTGGAGAGGTTATCAAGCCTGGTACTGTTTCTGTGCTCCCTAGGAAAATTTCTGTTTATCCCCATTTTGTGTGCTTCTAACGGGGCATATTTTGGTAATCCAGGTCAGTACAAGGCTATTAATGATGAGGGAATGCCACACCATCAGAGGCCTTTCATGAAGGGCCGATTGTACATTCATTTCAATGTACAATTCCCAGAAACTGGGGATCTCTCTCTTGATCAATGCCGTACCTTGGAGACAATCTTGCCTCCTAGGCCAAATAACCACTTGTCTGCGATGGAGCTTGATGAGTGTGAGGAAACCACCATGAGTGATGTTAATATTGAAGAGGAGATGAGAAGGAAGCTGCAACAGCAGCAGCAGGAGGCATATGATGAAGACGATGAACCATCATCAATGCCACGAGTTCAGTGTGCTCAGCAATAGAGTTTAACAGGATGTGCTGACGGACCATGGTCCTCACTCATTCTATCACATGAGCGACCCCTAAGAAGTTAGTTTTGCTTTACCTTTCCTGCTTTTGCTTCTGGTTTTAATTTTCCTTTTTTCTTAATTTCTTTTAAATAGGGTTATAAATGAAAGCTGTTGGAATCGGGTGATAATATCTGACTGGTATGATATATCTTGTTTTCCTTTGGTAACAGTAATTTGTTATTAAGACATACAAATGAATTGAAGTCTGTCTTTCTATTCAAGTGTGATTTTCCTTCATCCTTCGGTGTACTTTGTCAGATTTGCTATAACCCAGCATTAACGCTCATAAATAACCTCTCTCTAATCTGTCACTGTGCGCTCTTGTCATATATATATATGTAAAAAATCGTTTCCTTAAAACTGATTAGAAAAAAAATTAGTGAGAAGAAAATTTAAAGGGACAAAAGTATATATATTTGTAGTTTTATTACATTATTAGCATTTTCTTATTAAGAATTTTGCAAGGAAAATAAAACCGTGCCCTACTGGTTTTCTAATGTGTATGATGGATGATACATTTCCAAATGAAATGATGGGTTTTTCTCAGCAAACGCTGGCTCCGAAACAAGCAAAACTATCCCATTTGAATTCTCCCAAGTAGACGAGGTTGATTTATTTATTTATTAATTTTCTTTTTATTAATGAAGAAATCTTGGATGTAGCATTGGATCCAAGAAAACATGAAGCAATGTTGTCATATTTACTAAATTGATTGACTACCTTCTACTATAAACAAAACAGAAACAGTTTCTTTTAATTTTATTTTGCAGCTAAGGTGAATGATAACTAATGCTACCAACAAGCCCTTGACTTCATTAAAAAAAAAAAAAAAAAATACTAGAATAAACAAATAAGCTCGTGTGGCAAGCTTCGGCTTGGTAGGTAATTAAGCCAAACAGGGTTCTATTCTAATTTTAGTCAAGGCAGAGTTGCAAAGGATGGTAATGGCGTCGTGTGTAAATGGGAAAGCTTAAACTCCGTATTTATAATATATAATTTGAATTTCGGTCTTTTATTTGTAATTTTTCATACGCTACCGCTATGGTTTCTTTTCATCTTCAATTTTACTCTTAAAAAAAAATTTGGATATTTAGAGTCGCAATTTGCGTTTGTGACTTTTTCGAATCCTGAGCTTGCAATTTACAAGCCAACAACGATTAGGTTTGCAATTTAAAAAATTTAGGTTTTGAGGTGTTGCAAATTGCAATTCGTAATATTGTAATCTTTTAAATGATGAAGAAAAAAAAAAAAAAAAAACGAAGAATAAGTTGAAAATAAGTGGGGTTTGATGAAATGTAGAAAATTGGCTTAAAACCAGTTTAACAAATTCAACAACAAAAAAGAATTAAAGTTAAAATAGTACGTGCATGACGTTCATTTGGCTGCTCTCTAATTCTTTTGCCCTTTTCAAGTTAAAAGCCCAAAAAACGAGAATTTTTTTTTTTAAAAAAAAAACATTATACATGCCCAAGTGTCTCATCGACAATTGTTTGCCCTGTATATGGCAAGGACCCTCCAAAGAAATTATGATGTTTTGTGCGCTTTTGAAAAGAAGTCCAACAAAATAGATTATATGGTATAAATATATTTGGTTATCATAATAAATCCCAATTTGTGAGATAGATTATATGGTACTAATATGTATATATATTAGTGGTGATTTAATTTTGTGATATAACCAATGAGATTTAATTTTATAACTTGATTACTTAAATATGGTTGATTACACCTAAAGTTTTTATCTTAATAAAATAAAAAATATTGTGATCTTTGATCTAAAATTTTTATGATAAAATAGGTTGAAGATTCGAGATAAATTATTTAAGAAGAAAACAAACGGGAGGAAGACATTACTTTCTCAAAAGTGATGAGAATGTTGGAGTCTTCCAAAAAAAAAAGTGATGAACAATCATATGATATACTTTCCCAAGAAACATATTATCAAGCTTTTCCAGCTTGTTGTATATCATTAGATAATGAGAATAATATATATATATATATGTCGAATGGTCACGAATGAGGGAAATATTATTATTATGATCACTATTGGCGTAGAAATTGACGATCAAAAAATAAGATTGAGGAGGTATGAGTAGAGATGGAAACAACACTAAATTTAAAGAAAAAAAACCCCTCTTTATTGCTTAAGAACTTTAATATCAAATACAACGAGAACTAAGAATACTCTGATGCCTTTGTTTATTTATAGATGATGAAGGTTTATAAGATAAGGAAACCTTTTGTTATAGATCATCCTTCCCTATGAAACCTGGTGATTTGTTTATATCTTCCATGTGAGGACAATACTCAAGTCTATAGGTGAGAATCATGGAGAAGATTGAGGAATGATGATTTGCGTGTGAGCTCGAGATGGCTTGACCATCAAAGGTCTTGTCTCATTAAGTTGGTCTATTGGTCCAAACCCCTTGAGCTAAGGGCATCCGCAATGCCTGAGCGGGCATTGAGCGCCAGCTCAGGCATTGGGAGCCACATATAAAAAAAAAAAAAAAAACAGGGGAAATGGGCATTGAGCGCTCGGAACTGTCCGAGCGCTCAATGCCCAGGGAGGTTGGAGAGGCTGAGGTGGCGCTCAAAAATCGGATTGTAAAACACATTAAATGATAAATAAACGACTCAAAAATAAAAATTTTAATCTTTCAAGGCACAAAAAAAAATAAAAAATAAAAAAACAAACTGAAGAAAACACATAGTAAAGTTTTCTAAAAGGTTTTACAAACTATAGTAAAAAATCAACCATAGAGATAAAATGATAATTTTGCTATTCAGAGTTAAATTGATCAATTAACATGAAAAATCAAATGTAGAGCCTCACTGGGTTAAATAGTGAATGGTTTTAAGTACAAAAAATTATTTTGACCAATTGAAAATAAAATAGTAATTTTGGTGCCCACAGGCAAAATAATTATTTCACTTGACATTAAAGTACCATAAATAATGAGATTAAAGTACAATAAATAGTGATATTAAACACTTGTACCCTATAAAAGTGATATGTGAAAAATTTATATAAAGTACAATAAAATAAAGTATCTAGAAAACATCTAAGAAAATAACAAGAATTAAACTAATAAAATATATGTAAATTAAGGCATGTGCCCATACGACATATAGGGCATAGTGTAAAATTCACCAATAAAATGTTAAAAAATAAATACACAAAATCACTGATATATTTCTTAATAAATAACAACCTAAATAAGCACATAAAATTTTAGAAAAATTAATGTGATAAAATGATTTAAATCAAGGGCCAAGATTCATTAAGATATAAGTGGTGGGCCCAATAACTAAATTGACTGAGTTTTGACATGTGTAGTGGGCCTAGGGGCAAGTTAAGAAACAGTATGAGAGGATGAGATACACTCATAAGTGGTGCCAACCATGGGCAAAAGTTTAAATTTCAATTTCAAACAAAGTAGAAAGCTAAAAGAACCATAGACACTTTCCAAATACTAGAATTTTTAAATCTTTCACTAGTGCCTTTTTCCCTCAACCCACAATCCCATTGATATGCTCCCTCTTTGGATGGTTTCCCTAGGCATTCTCCCTCTATTCCACGCCCAAGAAGCCCACAATAAGAAAAGTAAGACTTCCCTTTTTCATTTCCAAGAGAATCAACAAGAATAAGAGAAATAGGGTGAGATCAAATTAGTTTTCATTCTATTCATTCTCTCCTCCTCTTGACGTTTTGGGTTGGGGATAGTCATTGAAGGACCTTATCACTATTGAATTCTCCATCTACGTGGCCAAGAGAAGAAAACACACTTGTATTAGGAGAATGATTGTTGGAGAACCAAAAAATAAGGAATTAAAGCACTTGGGTATAACCTCTTAACCTTACACTTTGTTTTATGTTTTAAATAAGGTAATCCATGTGCGAATAATGTCTTTTTAGTTTTATTTATGAATGAATAAGGGTTAGGGTAATTAGAAACCTTACTTCTTTATTTTCCATTACATGAGACATCTAGATAAGCTCTTGTTATAAGCTTTAGAGTAGCTTATAATTCATATTAAAAACGGGGTATATTATATTACACGTAGGGATTAGTAAATAATATTATAAGAAATTTAATAGGAAAATAAAATAGTCCTTAAGGCATAAGATACATAAAATTTTGAAAGGAAAATCACTTGTTGGAAATTATTATTAAAAACAGTAAAATGATAAAAATTAGAATTTTATGAATATATTGTTTTAATGAAAAGAATGTAGTATATAGTATTTTATGAAAATAAATAGGTAAAATAGATAAATAAAGTTACCCAAATTAAATTGGAGGATAGAATATACTGAAAATAACTAAAACTAATTTTTGCAAAATTATTTAAATGAAAATATACTTTTTAGAGTAAAAATAACTTAATTGGTAAAATAGGGTGAAAACAAGTGAAAACTATTTTTTTAATATTATCAATAGAGAAAAATTTTAGAAAAATTAATGAAATAAAGAGAAAATAGTAGAAATAGGATATAAAAGATAATTATTATTAAAAAAAAACCTATTTGAGCAAATTATCAGAAAAATATAGTGGCTAGAAATAACGTTAAAATTAGAGGTTATAATAAATAAAAGATAATTATAGGTTGATTAAAGTATATAATTAATTTATGCATGAGTGTGCAATATATGATAAAATGGGTGAAATAAATTAAATTGAAAGAAAAATCAGAAACATAGTCAAATTAAAATAAAATAAAACTCAGCAACTAAATTAATAGAAATAGGTGAAAATAATAAATACCTATAAGTTATGAGCATGTAGTTGAAAAATAAATTAAGTTAATTGTAGAAATAGTGTAATTTGGAAAAATAAAAAATTTATAAAAAGATCAGAAAATAAAATATTAAATAAGAAAAATCAGAAATTATAACTTGCTTAAAAATAAAGTAAAATATTAGAAAAATAAAATAATTTCTATTAAAAATATAAAGATACATAAAATAAGGTTTTTATGTTTCATTAATGAAAATAAATTTGGTAATCAAGCAATATATGCATGACATATTAAATTAAAATCTCAAGATTTAATCTAACAACGAAATGAACAAATAATTCATCATGATATGATTCATGAATGAAAAATAATATTTTTGGCCAAGTCCACAAATAAATTAGGGCAACAATATATAGTGCACTGAAAATAAAAATAGTAAATGCATTAAAAATAACGATATTGCATTATGAACATAAAAAGTGAAACAAGAATAATAAACATGGAAAAATATTTCATGATGAAAAAATTAAGTTTACTAAAAATATTTGTTGATCTGAAATTAGGTCAGGTATCAGATAGGTTTAGGAGTAGTGCAATTCTCAAAGCAGTCAGAGATCTAGATAGGTGGAAATGACTTATGAGTTTTAAACTATTATTTTTATTTTAATAAATCATACATGTTTGTTGATGGTTCATGATACAGATTCATAGAATGATCATGAGTGAAATAAATGTTATGATTGATTGGCGTAAATGAGAGCATGTTGAATGTTATTACTTATACATGCATGATGATACTGATCAACTGAAAATGAATGTTGAGATACCATGAAATTTGTTTTGTATATATTCATGAATTAGTGTATAGTGATCATGTTGTATCATGAAATTCATTAAGAAAAGATTAATAAACATTATAATCACGTATTGAAGTAATGACCGTGTGTGTAACACCCCAACCCCCACATTCTTTGAGTACTAGACATAACCACCATTCTTTGACAATGGACTTAACCATTTGGCGAGTTGGGTCCATGTTATTTTACAAGTGACACACACTTGACTTTCTATTTTTCATTACCTCATGCCTTAAGAGTAAATTCAAGAATACAAATTTTCACTTAATAAAATCAAGGCAATTAAAGATAAAGAAAAATTCAACTCCTTTATTCATGAAAAGGAAAATACATAACTTTCTAATGTAAAAGTAAACTATTACATTGTTGATCAAAAGAAATTTATAACCTCTAAAATAAAAATTAAATTTTAGTAGAAGACTTATTCAAAATTGAGAGACATGCCCTTACATTAAAAGGAAACTTTAAAAAAAATAGAAACTTGCTATAATAGAAACTATCCAAATTCCATGGTTTTCATAATTTAATTTCTTGAAAAAAAAAGAAGAAAGGGTAAGCACAAAGCTCAGTGGATCTTTTTCAAACAACCATTTTTCAAATTCAAACCAATAACACATTCATATTTTAAACACTTGCATACATTAAGCGTTTCAAGCATCCATTTGTTTAAAGTTGAGACTTTAGGCCAAAAGGATTTTAAGCCCTTGATGTTCTTAACAAAGTACCTCCTTAGAGTGAAATATAGCTTTTCTTAGCCAATTTTATTGGACTTGTGGAACTTAAGGGAACTTACCTACCAACCAATTACTTTGGTCTTAAAACCATATGAACTAATCATATGAAAATAACAACCATAACAACCCACATGTTTGCTATGATGGTACGTGGTTATTTTCACCATCTTCTTTTGTTAAATCTTAAATCATCAAATAAACTTTAGAATATGAAACTAAGATCAATAAAATTCAGAATACGAACAATCAAAAAATCAAATCATGAAACATCCATAATCATGCATCATACTTTGAAATAAAGCCTAAGCATGATACTAAACATGGCATGAATATTATGAATGCATAAATTCGAACAAGGATCAAATCTGAAACTGAATTATATTTTAGAATACTAGAACTAAAATTATTTTGATTTTTAAAAGCCAAACAAACAATGAACATGCAAGTAATTTGAATAAGAAAAAGGGGTGTTAAAAAAATCACTTCCACCTTATGATGCTTTCCCCCCAAAGTTTAGACAGGAGTTCCCAACGTACAAGCACCAAGAAAATCACCCAAGATGAATCCCCAAACCAAGAACTTCTCACACACAAAAGGGAAAAGAAAGGTGAGAAGGGATGCCAAGAAGAGGGCTTAGAGAACAAGAGGAAATCTCAAATCTTGTTTTTTGGAATGAAATGAATTGTGAGCATGGGGGGTTTATATAGAGTTCAAAAGGGTAGAGAATGACAAGTTTGTGGTGTTCTCTTTGTAGAAAAGTTGCCAATTCTTCAAAATTTTGTGCCTCCCAATTATAGGAGAATAGCAAGTGTATTTAGGTATTTTTTTGGAATTTAGAAACCAATTTTCAAATTTTTGGAATCATTTTTCTCAGATTTTTTTGGTTATTTCTATTTTATTTTTGGAGCATTTAATCTGGATCGTTGGATCTTCCTCGAGTGTAGCAACGATTCGCGATCAAAGAAAACGTCTCAGATTTGGACCGTCAAATCTTCCTTGAGCGTAGCAACGGTTTGCGATCAACTAAAACACCTCAGATTTGGATCGTCGGATCATTCCTCGAGCGCAACACACGGTTCGCGATCTACAAAAAGCGTCTGGACCGTCGAATCTTCCTCGAGTTTCGTACATAGATCTTAGTTTGCGATCAACAAAACTGAGCCTGCGTTGTGAGCCGTTGGATCGTCCTCGAGTGTAGTGTGCAGATCTTCATTCGTGATCAACGAAACCGAGCCGACATTGTGAGCCGTTGGATTGTCCTCGAGTGCGGTGTGCAGATCTCTAGGCCGTTGGATCTTGATGATCGGTGCTCCTGTGCATTCGGTGCGGGTTTGATCTTGACTGTGGGATCTTAGATCGTGCAGATTACACGTTTTTGGCCGTTGGATGCATTTTCTATTACTAAAATTACTTCCTAAGGTTTCTATTATCCGAGCTTTGCTAATTATACACCCAATTTTACTTTCTAATTTGTGTAAATATGGTTTATCCTTCTATTTTATTAATTTGCTAATATTTTTTCTTTTCTAATTCTTTAATATTATATTTTTTAATATTTTTCTAATTCTTTAATATTTTAATTTTGCCAACAATTAATGATTCATATTTCTCTATATTTTTCATTTCTTCATTTCATATATTTTTCTATATATTTATTCCATATTTTTATTTTTAGAGAGGCAAAAATAATTATATATGTATATAATTCACTCTTCTTACTTTATATTTGATAATTAATTCCATAATTGTTCCATTATTTGTATAATTATAAAATAATCCTTATACAAATAATATTTGATAATTCTACTAACTTTATATCATTAGTTAGATCATCATAATACTAAGATTTCGTTTGCCTCCAAATATTTTAGAATCTTTCTCAATAAATTTTATTTCTCATTTTTCATTTAATTTTTGCCAGCTTTATTTATTTTTAAGTTATTTGACAAAATTATGAGGTATTACAAGAATATTAGAAATGTAATAAACGCTGAAAAAGGGTGCTAAATTTGTAACATCCCAACCACCTAGAAACAGGTTTAAGCTCAACCACAAGGTGGGTTGGGTCCAGTGTTACATTTATAAGTAAACAACTTGCATCACTTTCTATTATATCAAGTCTTATCATTTTTCAATGAGCATACAACCTAATTATTTAACTTTAAATTTAATAAGACTATTACAATAGAGATAAAAGAAATATTCGCTATTTATTTACTTAATAAAATAAAAGAGTACATACTTTAGTTCGAATAACTATAACTTGAAAGAGAATACATAACTCTTAAAAATTGAAATAAAAGTTAGCGAAAGTCAAATAAATCTAAAGTGGGCAACATGCCCTTACATTGAAAAAAAAACTTTCCAAAAAATAAAAAAACTTTTTAAATATAGCTACTTTCAGATTTCCATTGCCATCATATTCAATTTCCTAAAAATGTTAAAAAAAGAGGGGTAAACATATAGCCAAGTGGATCATCCATCAAACAACTAACTTATTATTTCAAATTTCTAACACATCCAAATTTACACACTTTCAAACATTAAGTGATTCACACATCAAATTGGTTCAAGTTGACATTATGACTAAAAGGGGTTCTACTCGCTTGATGTTCTTAATTTAGATATCTCTCTTTAGGGTAGAAAGACATTTCTTTATTACTTTCCATTGGATGCCACATACCAAGTATCCCTTAGTTGCACTTTCCAACCACACACTCCAAGCATGTGTTAAGAACACCCATAGCACCCATACGGGTCACTATGACAGTACGTGATTCCTATCTTCACTTTCTCATGTTTAAAATAACATAATCATGATATTAAATCTCAAAATTTAAACATTTAAGAAAGCATGAAAACACACATAGCATGCTTGAAAACATAAAAGCAAACCTAAGCGTGGTTTCTAGGCATGGTATGTCTCATGAATGATTAAAAACATGCAACATGCTAAACTGAAATTTAAATATGATCGATCATGCTAAAACTAAATAAATCATGCTGTAAACTAAAAAATAAACATGTATGAACATGCTAGGAACTTGAAATAACAAGATAGAAGTTCTAGAAATTTCCTCCACCTCAATCTGAGTTTCTTGTTGAATTCGGGAGAGGTTCTCCTTATCTACCACTTTCAAAACTTCAAGAAGTTTCAAACACCAACAAAAGCATTCAAAACAACTCACTAGAAGACTGAAATTAAAGCTTCTCACTTGTGAACACAAGAGAAGTGAGAAGAGATGCCAAAAAGAAGGTTTAGAACAACAAAGAGGAAAGTGTCAACTTTTTGCTTTGGGATGAGAAGAATGAAAGCATGAGGAGGTTTATATAGATGTTCAAGAGCACTAGGGGGATGTCTTGGTTAGTTTTGGGCAGCTTGGGCTGCTCACAAAGTTTGGGAAAGTTTCCAAACAAGAGGGGACAGTTTGCTTTGGAATAGGCAAGTGTGCTTATGGGACCACTAACACTTGCTAATTTCATATGAACTATTATTTGATTCCCTAGCACATTTCTAATCTAATTTAAGAGAATATTTTCAGAATTTGATCCATTCTAATCTCAATTGGGACGTCCCATATTAGGCTGGTTCATGGTTTAGAAATATTTCCCAGACAACAATTTGCTTGGTTATTACACAAACGCATAAGCAATGCTTTTACATTCTCTTATTTCTTGGATGTTAAGCATGGATGTACACGATCAAATTTGATGGGATACTATATAATAGTCAAAGATGCTCATCTTGGTTCCAGGAAACTATCTAAATAGGGTTGCTCACATGTGTGCACACACACATGTATATGGCTGGGCCGATTTTGGCTTAAGTGGGTGTGGGTGTACACAATCAAATAGGGGTGTATATGGAATCATGTCTCATGGTTTCTAGACCATATAAAACATCTACTAATGTGGGTGTACTGAATTATTTGCATGAGACATGGGATCATTTTACAAGAATTCAAATAAAGGAATCATAGAGCTTTGGATAGGGTGAGGGTACACATGATCATGGTGTTCCACCCATGTAACTTTTACATGCTTAGGGTGGCCATGACTTCATGGGTTTACAAAAATTAAATAAAAATTAATATCTCCTTATTCACAAGGAATTATGATTTATAATCTATAGTTTTGGAATCACATGAAAAAAATTAAGAATTTCAATATATGGTGTGGCCAAATTGGTTTTCATTTACTTTTTTATTTAGAACCCAATGAAGGCACTATGAAATAAAAATCTAAGTCTTGGCCAATTGTCCTGATTTTTGGTTATGTTATTTATTTTGTTAGTTCATGTCATCCCATTTTGTTTCAGGTTATTTCGATTCCCTGAAGTACTCTAAATGCCAATTCTTTCTAATTTGGACCCCATGAAAGGCGTTTGACAAATGAAAACCCTAATCTTGACCAATTATTCTAATTTTTGAATATGTTGTCCAATTAGTTGGTTTATGTCACCTTACTTCATTTCAGGTTGTTTTCAGTCCCTAAGGGTCACCAAGTGAGACTTTTGGAAACCTGTCAAATTTATCCCCGAAACGAGTCCGGTTTCATTTTGTACCCAATTTCACTGAAATGATCTTAAATTTTATTTAATTAAATATAGAGTTTTCAGGATATTACAAAATCAGTGAAGGTTGAAGACTATGTGATGAGGGGAGTGACAAAGCAAAGGTTTACAAGGAAGTGAGCGAAATTATACAAGTGGATATGATTACCTTGCTCCCTAGTCTTATTTGAGTTTTAAATGTTAAACATGATGTGTGTTCACTTTATTCTAAATGCCTAAAAGCATGCTATGGTACGTCTTGGCGTTGATTGGATGCCATGAGCTCTTATGTTAGTATGAAAGACGTATAACATGATGCATGTATCCATGCTGGTTGTTTACATGTTTTCATATTATGATATATGAAATGATTAACATGTTCAATTTATTTGAATAATATTACATGCTATATTTTCCATGTTTAATATGATGCGATGAATGACTGTATGATCTTAATTAAAGTTAAATTAAGATTTGAACCACATGCACGTGCAGTGGTCCATGGGGGATCAGTGTGGGTGTCTTCGCCAATGGAATGACGAGATAGTCCCTAATTCCTGATGATTAAATGATGGGTGTGTCCCTAGTTCTTTGGTCATGGAGGAATGGGTGTGTCTCTAGTTCCCGAGTTGGGTAATGGGTGTGACCCTTATCCCATTTTCATCTGGCATATAATGCATTTTTCTTGTCTCCTTTGACATGATAATGATGAGAGAACACCGAGGTTAAGCCTTCTGGTTTAATTAACAACTGTTGAATAATTGAATGTTTGAAATACATAACATACTATGTTTGATCCACTGGGCTCTTGAGCTCACCCTACTTTTCTATTTCATGTGACCTTTGAGACGGTTTAAGTTACAGTATAGCTGGGTACCATTTGATAGTTGCAAACCTCACTAGGGAGGTCGTGATTTGACTTATTTTATTTCGATTCATGAGCAGTAGTTGAACTGAGCATATGACCCTTTTAATTATCTTTGTGTAAGTGACTTTAAGAATTGGTATTGGGCCATATGGGCCTATTTTTAGACTATTACTTGAAAACTTTGTGTCTAGTTTTATTTAGTTTAATCCATGAGTTTTGATGGGATTTATCGTATTTTATCTCCTATTGATATCTGTTGGTGTGTCCACAAAATCAATAGATGTTTACATGTGTTTGCATCATTGATGATATTGGATTGATGATAGAAATAGTAATGCTCTGATTCTCGACAGTTGACATATGTAGTGTCTCAGTAGTATGTTTAATGATATATGGGCATGCCTCTCTATGTGTAACCTGATGTGATAGAAACGAAAGACAAACAACTGAGGTGTTACAAACTGACCATTACATGTTTGTGTGGTTGTCCCTGACCTAGACTCGACTTTGATCATTATTTGACTTTTGAGATTTATACTATTATCTCGATATTGAGATGAGACTAAGAGTCACAGAGATAACCTCACTTCTTGGATTAGGTCCTTAATAGATAAATAGCCTTAGGAAGTTACCTCTGAAAGATATCTCGGACCACAAGTGGACAACAAGAAGGGATCCTTTTGGTCTTGATGACAACATAAAACAATTTGTTGTTTGGAACACCTAATGTTAGAATGTGTGTAAAATTTGTGTTTCTTTAGTTGAAATAATGGTTTGAATATTTGGATCTATCCATTGAGCTTTTTGATCTCAACCCACTTTTAACATTTTAGGTTAGTAGCGACATGAGGTGGCTGGGAACATCATCACAGCAAGAGTTTAGTCCAGTAGTGTTTTCAGTTATGTTGGGCATGTTGGCCCTATAAACTTTTAATTATTTGAATTTTGTATGTTGAATAATTAGAGGCCATGAGGCCTGAACAATTCTTAGTTTTAATATACTTGGCTTAGGCCATATGTCTGATGGAGGGATCTATAAGCTCAGATGGTGAATCAGGAACTAAAAAGAATTGGCATTCTATAGGTATAGGAAAAGATGCCATAGATAGAGACTTGGGTGTTGCTAAGGTGTAACACTCTCCGACCCTTGAATCCTGTCACAATCACTATTGACTGGGCGTCTTCGTCTCTCAACTCAAGACATAATCATGTTAAATGTGCGGTTACTTCTGTTTTCAATATTCGGGAACTGGGACATCACTTATATTCTTTCTTTCTCATTAATCACAACCATCCTAATGATCTGATAATTAAACAAAACTCGTCAATGATGAAAAATTGGCCCCATGGCCTAAATTCAAATAAATCAATAACCAAATACTTAGCCACATGGCCGACTTCAATAAATTAATGAGTCAAATGAAACAAATGCAAGATAGCTCCACTCCCTACAACTGAAAACATTGAATAGAATCCTACTCCTACACATCCTCCACAATGAGGTGTGCCATGATTACAAAAATGCTCTCTGCCACTTGTCATCACAAGTACCTTCAATGATTACCGAAAAGAGAGATTATTGGGGTGAGCTCAATAGCCCAATGGATCATATACAATACATCTCAAACATTATCAAAGGACATTAAATATGCAAACACTTATAAATCATTAGGCGTTTCAAAACACTTCAATTATTTATGTTGACATTAAGACCAAAAAGAATCTCCTCAGTACTTCCCTTTGTTCAAACTCCTGGAAGTAATACCCTGAAGGAAGATTTTTCTTCATGACACAACCTTAGAAGTAAGGTCGCACTCAATCCTTAGTCCATCTCAACTATTGCCATAGTAGCATCGACATTAGCCTTGGGTGTGGAGATACTGTAATACACTAAAAAAATTATACTAAATGAAGGGGAATGATTGACTTATAAGGATAAATAAGACCAATTCATTTCAAGGATCAATTAGCAACTTTCATTGCTCAAAAACCCCTCAGGGGGATGAAAATTGAGAAACAAAAATGAAATGAAGTGAAATGAAACGAAACAAATCACCCAACTATTCTAGGCATGCATTCGAAATTCATTTCATTTGTCCAATTAAGGGTTCATTTGCGTAATATACTTTAGTGGAATCTCAATTAGGAAAGAAAATGCAAAAAAAAAAAAAAAAAACTAGCCAAATAGAAGTTATGAATTTTTATTGATTTCATGTGAACCCAAAAATGTGTGCTAAGGGCCTATAATTGTAGCCAAACATGATATATGAATTTTTATTAAATTCATGTGGACCCAAATATGGGTGAACACTCCTAAGCATGTGCAAGCTACATAGGTGAGCATACCTTGATCATGTACACCATACCCTACATACAAAAGTAAACTGTCCATGCCTATTTAGAAACCCTAAAAGAATGATTTCATGCACACACAACAAATGATCATGTGCACCCAAGCTATATGCTCACAAAAACATCCCAAATTAAGAAACCCTAGCTATTTTAGAAATGTGTTCATGTGGTGATCATGTACATCCTAGGTCCATGCACCCTTAACGTTGAAATAGGAATCTAATCCATGTTAAAAAGTTGTTTAAGCCTCTTTGTGACACCAACAAAGAGAGAAAATCCAAGAATAGAAACTTTCTATGAGCTCAATTAGAAATACTATCTCATGTTGATTCAAGAGCCTAGATTGGAAGTTTGGAACCATGATCATGGGTCCATCAAATTTAGATCATGTACACACTAGCCACCTCACTCAACTTCCAAAGAATAGGAAGAAGAAAGATTCCATGATCACAAATCTCACACTCATGATGCCAAGACAAGAAAGTATCCCAAATTAAAAGGTTGCCATATGCTCCAAATCTTGACACCACAAAGGAATCTAACACACTGAGAAAAGTTTCCTACACTCAAAGTGACCAAATTTACTTGTTGATTTATGCACACCACCCCTAGAAACAAATAAGAATGTGGACCCTAGTGCACACATGTCATGACTTCCCACAAAAGGTCCCTGTGCTTTGACGCCAAAAATAAAAGGTTTCCTTTTGATTTAAACTTAATGCCCAAGTATGTGATTCAACTAAGAAAGTTGCCTTGTGAGCAAATATGATCATATTGGGACGTCCAAACTGATTTAGCAAGTATTCTAAACCTCATTTGTGCTTACACACATAAAGGAAACAAAGAAAGATTCAAAGATTATGTTCATACTAAGAATTGGAAACCTTATCTTGCACACTTGCCAAACTGTGCTCACCATGGGAAATTGGATAGTTTCACTTGCTCAAACCATTCCAAAATGTCACAATTAATAGAAGGAAAGTTGCTATGTGAGCATGCCAAACCGTCCCCCTAGTATGCTCATGAAACTCTATATAAACCTTCCTTATGCTCCCATTCTTCCTTGTCCCAAAGCAAAAACATACTAGTCATTTTTGCTTTTTCTAGCCTTTTTCTTGGCAACCCCCTTAGTTCTTGAATAACCTTGAACTATTCCTAAGTGCTTTGGTGTTTATTTGGGTGTTCTTGAGTTGTCTTTGAGTGTGAGACGTGTTGAAGAGGGAAAACTCTGCCAGATTTCAATCAAGGTCACAATAGAGGTGGAAGTGACTTCTCAAACCTCTATTTTACTTGTTTAGTTTAATACTATGTTCATGTAGGCTTGATTTCAGTTTAGTGTGCATATTTAATTTTGAAGAACATGATTTAAATTTCAGATTTTCATGTATGTCATGTTAGTTGATCATAAAACCATTCCATGGTTAGATTATGCATGTTTAGGTTTATTTCAAAGTATGATGCATACTATGTGTTTGTTTTTGTGCTTTGAATGTTTATGTGTTAAACATGCTGAAATTATTTTATTTATCATTCATGAGTACGAGATTTAATGAAATATGTTGACATTAAGAACCATGTACTGTCACAGTGAACATGAGGGCCATTGTGGGTGTTCTTTACATGTGATTAGTTCACATGGGTGATGTCCCAAAATATTTAAAATATGGGTTAAGCCCTAAGTCCAATGAAACTTGGCATAAGGAATGCCTTTTCATTCAAGGGAGGTATTTTGATAAAGAACATCAAGGGCATTGAAACCCCTTTTAGTCAAATTTACAACTGTAAACAAAATATTATTTGAAACACCTAATGATTTACAAGTGATTGAATTCGAATGTGTTGTTAATCTAAATTAGTAATTTGGTTGTTTGAAAAAGATTCACTAAGCTATGTGCTCATCCTTCCTCTTTTATTTTTTAGGGATTTGAAATTACATGAAGACTTTGATATTAGATAGATTCTAATTTTAGAAAAATTCTATATTTGAATGTAAGGGAATGTAGCCCAAATTTTGAATATCTATAATGTAAGATTTTTGTTGAATTTAATTTCTTTTGAGTTATGTACTCTTTTTATTAAATAAATAAAAATTTGGAAAGTTTTCTTCTACCCCTTTTGTAATTGCCTTATTGGACTTTTTATATGGGTTGAGTACTCTTGAATCTCAGTGAGGTGTGGAATAAAAGGAATAAAAAGTCAAGTTGTGTACTTATAAAGTAACATCAGCTCGGCCCGCCTAGTGATTAAGTCCAATTGAAAGTTTCGGGGGCTGGGGTGTTACAAGTGTGGTATCAGAGCCTAGGCATTAGTTGCTGGGGAATAATGTGAAAGTCAAGCCTAGACATTAATTGTTGCGCTAGAATTATAAATTTTGATCTTATACCAATGGTGGTATCCGATTTAGAAAGTATTAACTCAATTAGGTTTAACCTGTGCTTTAAGTTGAAATTGAAAACTGTTTTGGAAAGTGTTTTCAAAAAGGAAATATGTGTTTTGAAATGTTCAGTTTGGATACAAAGACTACAAGTTGAGTCGATAGTGGTTAGGCCTTGTCCTGATTAAAGTTAAACATTGAAAGAGAGGTGGGTTATCTCTCCTGAAAAAGCGCGATTGCTAAGTAGACTTTAGTTTTGCTGCCCAATTTGGAGGTTGTCCCACCAGCTTATACTAATGGTCTGAGTTGAAGAACATCCTTACTTTCTATAAAAAAAATTAGAAGCTAGAAAATTAGGACAATAAATGGAATAGAAGTTGAAAAAGATGCCCAAGGTGGTATCTTGACTAGACAAAGGTTGTTAGTCAACTAGACTAAAACCCTTGCTCAAGGGAAGATACCTTAAGTAGAAACATGGGTGTAGCTAAGGGGGCACAGTGGGTCAAATGCATAAAATGTTAGGACAAAGGTTAGAGACTGAAAACATGTGAAAATATAATCTTTGTTTGGTCGAGACACGAGATCGGGAAGATTCTGTATCTCTAGTTTCTATGTAGTATTGGATGCATAGGAATTCAAGGTTATAGAGGGAGCCTGAACTCAAAGAATGACAGACCATGTTTGGTGAATGATCGGTATTTGGAAGAACTTGTTTCTTTATGCTTGGATGGTATGGGACTTAGGTATAGTGGGCTCGGGAAACCTTAGTTATTAAGACATTTGGAAAATTGTTTGGGTGTGACAATGTTCTGAGTGAAAGTCTAAGTAGAAGTGGTAGAGTGGTATGAGACACTTGAACGTGGAAGCTTCGATGGAGGCTTTAAATTTTTCTATGCTAGGGTGAACTTGTGTGATTGTTTGAAAAACATGCTTGATTTGTTTATATGTATGTTATAAGAAACCAAATCGTATACCCAAGAACAAAAAGAACCTAGAAGCATAAACTGTTAGGTCATTGAATAAATCAAGAACCTAGAAACATGAATCTAGAGTCATGATAGTACGGGCATTCGATACTGACAATCTACTCGATTTGTAGACAGTGGCTAGAACAAGAAGATATGCTACTGATCCACCACTTCTGATGAGATAAAGAAGAGGGATCAACAAATACTTGTTGGCATGGAGGCCTGAATGAAGAATATGATGAATGAACTTGCTCAGAGGGTTACAGATCAACTGATGAGGGCTCTACCCTAGATAATCCTTCAGGCAGTACCTGAGCCTCAAGTGCCTAAACCCATCCATGTTCAGTAGCTAGCACCGATGGCCTAAGTTCTCAAACGTTAGAGGGCTTAGGAGGATCAGGATGACGAGAAACAGAGGAAGATGCTAATAGAACTACAGAAGTTCCACCCTCCACACTTTGAAGGTACAACTAACTGTATCACGACAGACCATTGGTATTAAGATATTGAGGAGCATTTGAATGTGTTGAAGGTAACTGGTTCAAGACGAGTGGTACTGGCTACACACCACTTCAAGGGATCGGCCAAAAGTTGGTGGCGTATGATAAGGATGGACCCTACTACTAATGTTGAAGAAATGAGCTGGGAAAAGTTCACGAAAATCTTTTATGAAAAGTTCTTTCCCAAAGCGACACTGAGTAAGCTACAAGAAGATTTTGTTTGGCTAAATCAAAGAGACCTGACTGTAGCGGAGTATGAAAGAAAGTTCACTGAACTAGCCAAATTCTTGCTAGAATTAATTAGGGAAAAGAGAATAAAGGCAAATTGTTTTACACAGAATTTTAAGATGGAGATTCGAAAGGTAGTAAGGACTCTAGGTCTAAAGACGTACAAAGACGTCTTAGAAGAAGCTCTAACTCTGGACCAAGAGCTTAACCTGGAACAACGGGTGAGGGGAAAGAACAAGAGGCCTGGGAATGAAAGGGATCAAGGGGCTCAGGAGAAAAGCAAGAGTGGTGGGAAAACACCATAGAAACAGGGGCTAACCAAAGAATAGTCTAAGGAACAAGCTAGGAAGCAAGGACTATGCTATATGTGCAGACAAAAGGGTCATCTTGCTAGGAATTGCCTGACTAAACTTGCCTAGGTGTAACATCTCAAAAAGTTCATATGAAATTTGAATTTTTACTCAAAAAATTATACGGAATTGACGAATGAAAATTTTGGCAAGTCATAGTTTATCCAAATAAGGAATAAAAATCAATTTAGTGGATTTTTGGAAGAAAATATATGAATATAATGCATAACATGGGTTATCATAGCCAAAAATACAAGAATATGTACAATTTTTGATGAAAACATGATTAGAAAGTTAATTGGGATCGATATTTGGCAAAAAATTTGAAAAGAAAGCAAGAAATTCAGCTAAAGAATAAAAAATAAACTTAAAACACTGCGAATCGTAGATCTGGAATCTGATCTCACGATTTGATGGCCACGATCACATCCGCACACATGCATGAGCACACCGAATTATCAAGATCAAATGCCCAGAGATCCGCATATGAAACTCGAGGATGATCGTGCGGCCAGAATTGAGTTCATTGATTGCTAACTGAGATCCACACATCGTGATCGAGGATCATCCGACGGTCGAGATCAAAGCTGCATTGGTTAATCGGGAACCGTGCTACGCTCGAGGATCATCCAACAGCCAAGATCGAAGACTCTGATTTCTGTTGATTGATCCGAGATCAATCCAACGGCCCAGATAAGATCTGAAATTAAAATATGAAAAAAGTACCAAAAAATCACCAAAAACCCAAAATTTTTTTTTTCTAAAAAATAAGTTTCTAAATTAAAAAAAATCTGAAAAATACTCATTTTTCTCTAAAAAAATTAGAAAGTACAAAATTAAGGAGAATTAGAGTGTTTTATTCAAAGAAAAACTCAAAACTTTCTATTTTTCTCTCTTTGAAAACCTATATAAACCCCCTAGGCTCTTAATTTCTTCATTCTAAAAATAAGAATTGAATTTTTCTCTTGTTTTCTCTAAGCCTTCTTCTTGGCACCTCTTCCCATCTTCCCTTCTTGTGTGTGAGAAGTTCTTCTCTCGAATTGCAGAATTAAGTTGGGGGTCTTCATTGGCACTAGTACGCAGGGGAAATTGCTGCCGAAATTTCGGAAGAGTGATTTCTAGAACACCCTTCTATTCTTATTTAAATTCATGGCATGCTTATTGTTGTGTGTTTTTCACCGAATTCAAAGATTTTCAACTTCAGTTCTAGAATTATAATGTTTATTTCAGTATTTCAGTTTTGATTCATGTTTGAGCAATCATGTCATCCATGCCATGTTAGTATAATGCTTAGGTTTTTAAATTAAAGTATGATGCATGTTTTATGGGTGTTTCATGAATTGACTGTGTATATTCTAAATTTTAGTTTGCTTTTATATCCTGGAGTTTATTTTATGAGATCATGATATAAGAATTAATCTAAGACGATGGTGATAATAACCACATACCATCATAGTGGTCAAGGCGACACTATGAATGTTTTTTTTTCATATGAGTTAGGTCATATGATTTTTAGACCTACGTACTTGAGGGTTGTGTACCACTGGTGGGTCACCATGTGTAAAGGGTTGATGTCGACACATGCCACTAACGGGTTGATGCCGAGTGGGCCCTATTTACTTAGTTAAGAACATCAAGGGATTAACGACCCTTTTGGTTTGAGACTCAACTTAAACAAATTGTTGTTTGAAACGCCTAATGATTGCAAGTGTTTGAATTATGATTGTGTTATGAGTTTGAATATGAAAGATGGTTGTTCGAAAAGGATCCATTGGGCTATGTGCTCACTCCTTCCTTTCTTATTTTTCAGGAACATAAAATCCATGGAGTAGTTAAATATAGATAGTTTCTTAGAAAGTGTTTGTAGTATTATATTTTTAAAATTTTTAGGGCATGTTGCCCAAAGTTTTTATGTTTTTCTATTGAAAAATATTTTGAAGTCTTCTGCCGTAACTATTAGTTCTTTTTGAAGAGTTTAGTACTTTTAATCTCTATTATGAATAAAATAGTTTGAATTTATTTATCTTTTTTAATTTGCCTTGATTTTATTGAAAATTTTGTATTCTTGAATCTTATACAAAGGCAAAAGATATTGAAAAGAAAAGAACAAGTGTGTGTCACTTGTAATGTAGCACCGGCCCGACCCGCCGTTTTGTTAAGTCCATTGTCAAGAGAACGATGGCTCCTCAACCTCAAGCACCTGAACCTATTCCAATGCAAGTCCCAGCACTAGCACCCCAGTAATGTCAAAGGAATCCAGAGGACTTGGAAGATGAAAAACAGAAGAAGATGCTGCTGGATTTGCAAAAGCTTCACCCTCCCTCATTTGGTGGAACTATTGACTGCATCTCTGCTGATCACTGGTACCAGGAGATGGAAGAGTTATTAAATGTGCTAAAGGTGACGGGTTCAAAGGACAAGCTCGTGGATGGTGGAGGATAATCAAATGGATCCCAACACTGATGTTGAGACCATAACCTGGGGAGAGTTTAGAGAAAAATTTTATGACAAGTTCTTACCGGAGGCAACTCTCAGAAAGTTGCAAGAAGACTTCGTGAGATTCAACCAAAGGGATCTCACAGTAACTGAATATGAAAGGAAGTTTACTGAACTGGAAAAATTTTCTAAGGAACTAATCCAGGAAGAGAGTATGAAAGCCAACAGATTTGCACAGGGTCTCAAGATCAAGATCCGAAAAGTTATCATGCCATTAGGCTTCCAAACCTACAGGAAGTTGTAGAACGAGCTTTAATCTTGGAACAAGAGCTCAACCCAAAATAAAGGTTGAGAGGAAAAAATAAGCAGAACGAAAATGGAAAGGACCAACAAGGAACCTAGAAGAAAAATAAAAGTGGTAAGGTTCCACAGAAATAGGGGCAGGACAGATGAGTCAAGGGAAGAAGCTAAGAGGCTGGGATTGTGTTTTGTATGCAAGCAGAAGGGTTATTCGGATTTAATCGATTGATTTTTGTTCATTTATCGAGGCAAACGATCCTGACCATCGGATCGTTTTCGACTGCACTAGCAGATCTCTGATCAGGCTTGATCGTTAGATTTTCTTCGGATTCCACACGCAGATCTCGGATCTATCGTAGCCTCAAATTGAGGCGCTCCGATCTTCCTCGAGCGGCGCACCAGTTCGTGATTCACCCGAAAACGAATCAAATCAGATCCGTCTGATCTTCCTCGAGAACAGTACGTGGATTTGGTTCGCGATTAACGAAAACCACCTGGACCGTTGGATTTGGATTGATCGACTGTGGCCTGTTGGATTTTCCTCGATCGATGCACACGTTCGCGATTACCCAATGTGTGTTTGATCTCTGCTGTTTGATGGATCTCGAGCGCAGAATCCGGTCTTGATCACCGATCTGTGCCGCACGATGATCCTCGAGTCCACTGTCATTCTTGATCAGATGAGATGCATCCGAACTGTTAGATTAGCTTGATCGTTTCTAGGCTGTTGGATCTCATTGATTCGGTGCTCCTGGGTGCCGTTTTGGACTTCAATCTCACTCATTGGATTTTTCATATTCGTTTTGGACCGTTAGATGCAGTTTCTAATTACCAAATTGCTTTCTAATAATGTTATTGTCTGAATTTTGCCAATTAGACACTTTCTAATTGATAAAAACTTGATTTTCTTGTATATTCCTTTCTATTTTGATGATTTGCTAATATTTTTCCCTTTTTAATTATTTAATATTGCATTTATTTGATATTTTTTATTTTCTTAATATTTTTAATGCTAATAATTAAATAATCTACATTTTTCATTTCCATGTATTTTTATTTATTTCATATGTCCTTTTCAGATAATAATTTATGTAATTATACACTAATATTTACATAATGCTTTATTTATTTTTAATAAATACATGTACACTACATTTTTATTTAATTATATAAATTTTTTTATGTACATATTCCCATAATATGTAGTGTTAATATTTATTATGCTAATACACACCTTATTCATTCATATATTAGCCAATATGTGTAAATACTTTATTTCTATTTATTTCTTAAGTAATTCCTTAAATTTTATAATCAATTATACTAAACCTTAATTTTCATTTAATTATCAAATTAAGGTCTTATTTGCTTAATTTTTTTATATCTTTAATATATTTTATTTTTCATGTGCCAACCTACAATTTACACCCAAAAATTTTCTTAAAATCTTTGGAATTAATTCACTTAACTTATTTTATTTATTTTAAATTATTTGCCAAAATTTTGGAGTATTACAACCTACCCTCCTTAAAAGAATTTCGTCCTCGAAATTTATATACATTTATTTTTGCGTCATTTCATTAGGTATTTTTGGTAAATGGGTTGGTTTCGACTAATTTGATAAGCCTAAGGGCTTGAGTCTTTATAACTATCTTGGTGACAGCCTCTGATGTTTTCGAAGCTACATGGTTAAGGAATTTGGCTATCGTTTGCTAAATTTAGCAAGACTATGTTTCATAAGTTGCATCTTTTGATCAAGATGATATCAAACTATTTGGTTCATTAGATTCCTATATGTTCCGTAATAGGTCGTTTCCTAAACAACAGACTCCGTGATTCTAAGCTGTTGATTTTTTGACCTTAGATCCGTTCTTAAGTAATGGTGGCTTTTCCAAATGATCGAATGGGTTACTTTGGTAGGGAATACCTTATCCTTCACTATTGGGTGATCTGCTTATTCTATCCATTCTAAGGTATACAGATCCTTTTGAATCTTAGGGTATTCTCAACATCTAACTTGAAGTTAGTACACTTGTCCTATTCAATTTCCTCTATTAAGCTTGTGAGTCATTTGTCTTGCCTTTTGTTCATCCCTGATTTGATGCAACAGGTCCGATGGTAGGACTTGCTATAGAGATAAGCTTGTCTTTCATTTAGGGTCATACCTAGCCCTAAGTTCTTAATCTACCTGAGGGTAAAAGTTTCTTTGTAGTGTCCTACCATATGGCAGGTTCTAGGGTTATTACTCACACTTTCTATTCCCATACTTTTCATTCCCATACTTTCCATTTTTGGATATCCAAAATGTAATGACAAGAGTTCTTAAGGGAAAATTTTCATTAATAGAGATAATTGGTACAAAACCTTATTTCAACTCAAATTTCATAAATGCAAACATATAGCAATCTAAAGGTTTCCCTACAACTCATATTCAAAATTAGTTCATTTGTCCTAATATTGGACTATGAGGGTTTCTACTGGGGGTCTTGATCTTCTTGAGCTTCAACAACCAACATTCTAGCTTGGTTCTCACCATCTTGAGGCTGAGGAGCCCGAACAAGTGCAGTTGGACAATTTCTGGCAAAATGACCCCTTTGTCTGCACACATAGCACAACCCTTGTCTCTTAGCCTGCTTTTTTTTGTTCTTTTCAGTTTGGTGAGTTTGTTTCTGTTTCTTGCTTTCTTTTCCTGTCTTTTGATCATATTGTGGTTTCTTGTTTTTATCCCTTACGGATCGTTTGAAGTGGATATCCTTTTTGATTGAATTAATCTCAACAGTCGTTCCTTTGGGCATGGTTAGTCTTAGAGGAATAACTAGCTCATTAGTTCCCATTCTTAGTTTATTCTGATCTTCGAGCTGTGACTGTAGCTGTTGCCACATCTGCCCCTAGGTTACTTTGATCAAGTGTATCAGTGTTTTCTTGGATTCCTTCCATTATCTACAAGCCAAAGCCACTTTAGTATCCTATCATAGAAGTTTCAAATAGGACATTCATTTAGGGTACTCACCCATCTTTTCTTATCCTTGGGATACTAAATGCTTTTTCGGACTTGAGAAATGGTCATCTTTTCTACATCATGTGTTGTATCCGTTTCCTCAAGTTTCATTCCGTTCGTGTTACCATGACTCTAGATTCATGTCTCTAAGTTCTCGATTTGTTCAATGGCCTAAAGGTTTTTCTTCTAGGTTCTTTTCATGCATGGGTACATGATTTGGTCTCAAAGCAAATAAACATTACATCATGCATATCACACAATCACACAACCACGCTAGCACAACAAGGTTCCAAGCTTCCACCTAAACTTTCAGGTTCAAGTATCCCATACCACTCTACCCCTTCCACTTAGGCTTTTACTCAGAATAGAGCCGCACCCAAACAATTTTGCAAATGTTTCGATAACTAAGGTTCCCAAGCCCACTATACTTCACCGTCCCATACCAACGAGCATAGAGAAACCCGTTCTGCCAGAGTTACCAATCATTCACCACACATGGTCCATCATTCTCCAAGTCCAGGCTTCCTCCATACCCCCGAATTCCTATGCATCCCATACTACATAGAAATCGAAAGATACAAAAGCTTCCCGGACTTGTGTCCTGATCAAACAATTTTCTGTTTTCACACAAGTTTTTGTCTCTAGCCTATTCCCTAGAGATTTATGCTTCTGATCCACTATGCCACCCCTAGCGACACCATTTTCTACCTAAGGTCTTTTTTCTGAACCTAGGGTTCAATCTGGTTGACTCACAACCTCTATCTAGTTAAAATACCATATTTGGCATCTTTTCCGATTTCTATTCACTTTCTTACGCTAATTTTCCACCTTCTAGTTTTCTTTTATAAAAAATAAGAGTGTTCTTCAACTCCGACTACTCATATAAGCTAGTGGGGCAACCTCCAGATCAGGAGGCGAGACCGGAGTCTGCTTAGCAACCGCGCTTTCTAGGGTGGGATAACCCACTTCCCTTTCAATGTTTAGCTTTACTTGGGACAAGGCTTACCCACTATCGGCTCAACTTGTAGTCTTTGTATCCAAACAAAACATTTCAAAACATATCTTTCCTTTTTGAAAACACTTTCTAAAACATTTTTCAGTTTAAAAAATAGAAGGTAGGGCATTCAAGATTCAATTCAAATTCAAGTGAAACCCTAATTTGAGTTTCTATTTCTTGTCAAGCAACTAATCTTTGACTTTCTATTTCTAGCCCAAGGCATTCAAGATTCGATTCAGTTCAAAGTGAAACCCTAATTTGAGTTTCTAATTCTAGTCAAACAACCACTGATTGACTTTTTAATTCTAGCCCAGCATATCTAATAGCTAAGCTCTGATACCACCTTTGTAACACTCCAACCCCTGCATCTTTAACCATTGGGCACGACCACCATTCTCTTGACGGTGGGCTAAACCAAACGGCGGGCCGGGCCGGTGTTACTTTACAAGTGACGCACACTTGACTTTCTTTCAATTATTTCATGCCTTGATTGTAT
This sequence comes from Tinospora cordifolia, assembly GCA_030144865.1. Classification (NCBI taxonomy): domain Eukaryota; kingdom Viridiplantae; phylum Streptophyta; class Magnoliopsida; order Ranunculales; family Menispermaceae; genus Tinospora; species Tinospora cordifolia. The sequence goes on along the minus strand of JAJIYU010000269.1, from coordinate 68 downwards.
TTAACAGTACATAGCTTAAATTCAAAAATTTAGTAAGGCAATAATACAAGAAATAATTGAAATTCATA